>BGZK01002397.1:0-58993 GCA_005406025.1 Eumeta japonica | reverse complement strand
CTCAGATTTGTTCTTTATTTCTTTCAGTTACGAAAGCTAAAATACGCACCTAAAACAAAACCATTATTTTTTATATTAAAATGAGAGTTTGATAATTATGTGTACTTACTATATTCATTGCTAAATGGATAAAAATATTCATATTTTCGAGTATATAACTATAAGAATAGGTATTTAAATAAAATTAGAGTATATACTCAAATTTCAGTCTAAAATAACGGCCGGTTGAAAACGACAATTTTAAAATTGTATAAACCCTTTACGGAACAATGCCATTTGTAAGCATTGTTTAACTGGTAACCCTTCGGCATAGTTGTGAGGGACCGAGCCTTAAGTACAGTTAGTTCATTGCTCTCCTGGGACCGTTCGTGAAGTGCAAATGTTGACAGACATTTTGACGTGTTTTGACGCATTATCGGATTTACTAAGGGTATTTGAAATCGGTAGCCCTTCGAATTTTTTTTCTGAACTAATGAATGGATACTGTTTGTAATTTTGCTACTTTTACACTACTGCAAACTGCGACTGCACTACGTCCGGCATCGTGTAAAATATCAATAAACTTAAAAAATTAAAACGATTCTGGCATTACAATATTTTAAAAAATTAAATAAGTCCTTTGTATTTGAGTACACTACATCTGCCTTAGATAATTTTGATTTTCTTTTATATAACAAAATAGGAGGTCTTTATTCATTTTTATCTTTATTGAAAAAACAAAAATAATTATGAACATAATAAAATAAAAACTTGTTTTTAGTCATTACTTCAAAAACAGAAAGGTTCTAAATTTGACCAGCAAGTGTATATTATGTATTTATGTGGTTACGTTTACCGTTAATTCAACGTTTAATTAACATTAATATGTTTACAATTAGTACATAATTAATCAGTATTTACTCACAGGATTGCTTGCAAGAGCCCAAGGTGCACACAAGGATTACTATGGAATATGGGTAAATTACTGCGCGAGACATTTCAATTTAATTTTTTTTAAAACTTATAATAAAGCTGTTACAAAGTTCTCATAACCGTATAATAAATCTAATTAACTTGTAAAATAATTATTATAAAATTAAAATGATGGCCGTAAAGTACAAACGAATGAAACTTGATAACATGTTGAGAAATGTATCACTGAGTAAGTTATTAAAAAGCAAAATGATTTTTCCTAAACCATTGTACTGTAATAACGTCCACTTAAGAATTATACAACTTGGATTTAAAATACAATAATTAAAAACGATAAGAAAAATTATGACGATTATTACAAGATACGACGTTGACACAGCTAATGACGAGAAAGCAATATTAGTTTATTATTAAAAGAGAAGTAAAAAGTAATAAATAAAATACTGAAAATAATATTTTAAGAATTCGACTGCGTAAAAGTGAACTAAACAAAAAATGGAAACAAGACAATGTAAGAAATTATCCATTTAAAAAATAGCATATATTATATGGAATCGGAGGCATGCATGAAGCTATAGTCGCTGCAAGTAAGGAAAAATAAATTTGATGCACTCGATTACCAATATTTGTCGCATTTGATTATATGATTTTTTAAATCATCTTCTTTCCACCTTTTTAGTTAGAAAGTCGCAGTCGTATTTTTAAAATTTTCTTAATTTTAAGCTGAGTTTAAATAATGTTCATTATCATTTCAAAAGTTACTTTGCTATTTTTCATGGTTCTTTCGCATTAATGCTCAATAAGATTTGGTAGGTGCATATTGTAAGAGCGTTCTTATAGACAGCGTTAACCTCACGCGTTGGCAACATAAATTACAATTATCGTCTTACGTTAAGACAATCATTGTTATAGATTATTCAAACTATTTAGGTGTTGCTGTTCATATGAGCATTCTTAAATAATTTCGCACTGTGATATTTAGATAATTATGATGTGAAGTAGAGCTCTCTCAAACGCTTAGCATTATGAGTTATGTAACAGTATATTGAAGGCATTCAAAAATATTAATTACGAACCACTGATTCACTTAACGCTTGTTAAGAATTTTAATAATATGGTAAATATTATAAGCAACTCTAAAAATATTCTATTGTCTCAATTGTTTATAAATTGAAATTCTACTGTAAGGTAAAAGTTAGAAATAATGAAAACGACTTACTTTTAGAATATCTTAACACTAAAATTGCGTTTTTATTAATAATGAAATTATAGAACATATTTGAATTTAATTTGGTTTAGGTTAAGGATTCATTATACTAATTTAAAATTTATTTACTTAAATATTTCTGTATATCTAATACACAAATATATTATGAAAATCTAACTTAAATTTATATTTTCGGTATAAATATTTAGCTCCAACATAAAAACATTGTACCTTGATAGAAACTGACTACTACGTTTATTTTTCGGAATACAAGAGTAGGTACAAATATTTTACATGTTTCATTTTTAAATTTATTTTTTGCCTTACAAACGTCCATTCAAATGTTATAATCCATATTCTTGTTATTTCCGATTACCAATGCCTAAGTTTAGCTATACTACCATATAAGTTAGTTAATTTAGCTATTTGCTATTACTTGCGCTTATTTAAATAAAATGGCATCGAGGTAACCCTACTGACTCGTAGGGTCACCTCGTTAAAATAATGAGATTTTTTGAGATTGACTAATCTCAAAAAATCTTATTATTTTCTAATTCAAAAGCTTGAAAAAATGCACAATCCAACGTTTTTAGCGCGAAGAGAAGAAAAAATAAAACGCTTTCAAATGTTGTGAACTTATTCTATTATATCAAGCCCTTTTAA
Source organism: Eumeta japonica (assembly GCA_005406025.1). Classification (NCBI taxonomy): domain Eukaryota; kingdom Metazoa; phylum Arthropoda; class Insecta; order Lepidoptera; family Psychidae; genus Eumeta; species Eumeta japonica. Next base: position 56,211 of record BGZK01002397.1, on the reverse strand, counting down.
TCTTATTTCTAAAATAAACAAAAAAATATCCAATATCTAATTGACAGATTTACTGGTGCAGCATTCGAAAAAATTTTGAAAGTGATGATTAAATTTTGGAATAGCGTGACATAATATACACAAATTTTGAAAAATACGTTTTTGAAGGAAATATTATTGAGTTTGTTCAAAATTTAGTTCAAAATTGTTCAAAAGTCGATCAATCTTAAATTTTCAAGGAATCTCAAAAAATGATACTGTTATGAACTCGGTAACATATTAATCACTCGATTCATTTCAAAGTTATCTAAAAAAACTTCTACATTTTTTGTTCAAAGTTACTAACCTTTCTATAAAATTTACAGATTTAATGCTTCAAGGCTAACTCTCGATCATGTTAACTAATTTCAGTTGTGCTTAGAAACTTGACGTAGTTTCTTGGATATCGGAACTGATTAGTTTTTCGAACTATTCGATTGACAAGTCAAAAATTTTGCAAAGAAGACTTTTTTTCAAAAATGTTCGGTGGACATCAGTTAATCTGATTAACTGATCAGTTAAAATGATTAGCTGATGTTACATATACACATAAACATACGGACAATATCGCAAAAACTATCAGAATAGATTCAGTAAGGTTTTCAAAACATTGACATTTTATTGACTCAATTTTTAAAAACCAGCGTGAAAAAACTGGTTGACAGTTTCTTGAAGTTTGTCTTACAACACAATAATTATATTAACTCTTTTATGCATTGGTCGGTATGAACGTTATTATGTATTTTCGGAACTTTAGTCCTAGTTCTTTTACAATTCAGTCCTAACTTCAAGTCAATAGTTACTGCACCCTAGTTTAGAAAGTTGACCCTTCTGTGTATTGTGAGGGGAACTGACGTTACAATAGATACGAGAAAGAGAAACATGTATGTAACACGTTGGAGAAGAAAAGAGAGCCATTAATTTTACATCCCTCTCACGGGTAATAGTGGCCGCGCAAGCGCGGTAGATGGTCATTCGTTCAAAATGGCTACCGAGGTTACTTTGTTTTTCAAAATATTACCAAAACATTAACTTATTTTCGTTCAAATTAGTTGATCATTCATTAACTAGAGTATTTTCTTATAGTGAACGTATTGACGTATTGGACGAATTGATAATTGAACATAAGTAAGAAAATTCGCTATATATTCATTCATACATTCACGTAAGTATGCCATTCTTCTAAAAAAAATATTATTTTGCTAAAGTAATGCTATAAAGATCCTTTTAAAATTACCTTTAAATGTATTATAGTCGAATAATAATTTAATAGAAAAATATGTACTTACTAAAATGTTGTTATGGCATAAATATCGTTATTGATATTTATGCCATAACAAAATGTTTCATGTTACACAAAAACATTTTTGCGGTATTTATTTAATAAATATTTTTTCATATTGCTATGATCCCTCGAAATAATTAAGATTCAAAGTTTTATTTTTACTTACATTTGGGCCATCGATGACAACCAAAATACGATTTATCAATTTCGTGTTGGATATGTCCCCTTAACCATATTCATTGTCATTATCCTGAAGTGAACTACTTTATTATGACGAAATATGTGTTTTCCATTACGCCACATCTGTGTCGCGGCGTCAATGAGAATTGTGAAAATAAATAATTTGACGCAGAACTGTGTACAACAAAATACGGGTAATGTACATGTAAATATGGGAAACGTATAACAAATTATAAAATTAAGTATTGGAATTTCACAAATTAAACCCTTTACAAATTATCTAAAACATATTTTAAGTGCATTTATAATTCCCATTGTAAATACTAATCAACATTTTTTGTATGGATAGTTTAACAAGTGAAGAAGAATCACATGATAGAACGACTTTTAGAATCTTGTCTTTCAGGATTGGCGTGTAAGAGGGAAAAGGACCAAATATTTAGAACTGTTTTTTAAAAGACTGAACCTCATAGTCGTTAGTATTATATTTGTATTTGAGTTCACAGCAATGTTCAATCATAATTTTCATTATTTTCAAACGGAAATTCATTTTCGGTTTTGGATCACACACTTATCGTTATATACTGAATTTAAAATATAGATCAGTATAGAGATGAGAAAAAGTGGTGAGTGATGTTCGCTATATGAACGATATCAGCGCCGTCTAGTGTTTGCAAATTTTCGCGATTCATTCAGTATTTTTATGTTCATGAAGTAATAAAAAACATTCTTTAATAATCTATAATCAGTTGCTATAGAGTTGATTGTTATTGTTATTATTATTATTACTGAATAATTCTGTTTCTGTACCACAACTATAACTAAACAGCAACAATATCTCCTTGTTTTGTTTTATTTTTTATAATGAAAATAATTATATATTGTCGCTGTTTTCACTACAGCCAGGACAGTTTAATTATTTGTATAATTTACAATTATTTTCATATCGTAAAACAATAATAATTATCTGCCTATATCTTTGGTAAATAAATAATCAACTGATCCAGATTTTATATCAATCGGGTATTATTATTTCTCCTATCAGACACATCACTTTGAAAGAAATAAACTGTTCTCGGAACAGCAACAATGTTTGCTGTTAACATCTTTTTTTGGAATCGGATTAATAAATAATACAACCATCTCTATTGTTCCTGAAACAATTATAATAAATAACCACGAAAGATATAATAGTTTGGCTTAAACTCGACGAAAAATGTGAATATTGTAGCTTGCGTAATATATAATATTAATTTGCCAAAAAAAAATTCTTACGACAGAGGCTAAAGTTTTGCGAAATTCATGAAAACATCTTCGAAGCTGTGGTTCTGTAAGGATTAAAACGCCCCTGTGTGACTAATGTGCTCTGACATTTATGTCGAATAATTTAATTTTTATTTCGCAGTTTATTTTTGTTTCAATTTCCAATCATAAATATTGTGCCCCATTTCGATAATACCGATAATTACACTGAAGCTTGAAACAAAATTTATCCATGTAACGTACGCATTTCCAGTTAATCTTCTCATTTCTGTCACAGCGGCGCTACGGTCGAATGTATTTCTCCTACCTTAATTTTGCACGTAGCGAATAGGTACACGATTATAGATCACCCATCTAAATTATAAACCTTTTTAATCGATTAAAGAACTCTCAAAGGTATGTGATGGAATATTTTTATTATATTATGACACTCGTAGGTAAATTTAAACCTTTCGGGTACTTCCCGTTGATCTAGCAAGAAGTTGATCAAAAGAATAATCTCACAGCACAAGTTAAGGAAAAATCGGAAAATCGATAACTTGTACATATACGAAAAAATATTTTTATAGGATTACAAATTTGTACTTGCAATCGGAGTATGTATGAACCGTAATGTGTAGACTTAACATATGGGACAGAATTTATTAACTTCGTGATATTAAAACTTGAGATCTTTAAAAAAATTGAATATTTTTAACAAAATCCAAAAGAACTATTGAATTAAAAGCAAAAACACTTGTCCGATTTTTTTTTTTAGACCAAATTGACCACCCATTTTAATGAAGACATTATTTCTAATTGTTGACTTACGACATGTATCCGTCTCATCAAGGCCTAATATTGTGTTGAGTACTTCAATTTCTACATTACATAGTTTTCGAGATAAACTTTTGTGCTAAACGATACAAAAATGAGTTTCTCCTTTGAGGGTACGGAACTCTAAATTACCTATAATTATCATTTAAGATTGTGAGTATTAATGTATTTAGGGCGATAACAATTTTATCTAAATGGGTATCCTAATAATATTCTATCCTACATAATGTCAATAACCACAGCTTAATTTCGAATTTTGTTTACAGCGAAATCAACAAACGAGTCTCGAACCGGAGACTCCGATGTGAACCCAACCGATGGCCGACGGGCTGCCGACGGCCGACGCCAGCGGAGCGTTGGTGATTAATGGTCGCGCCGCGCGGGACAATACGCGGCGCGGCGTGCAGATTCTTTTGTGCGACCGGGCTTTTTGTACGGACAGTGTTTCGGTAACATAATGTGCGCGCGACCTGGACACCGCCGCCCGCCGCCCGCCGCCCGCCCGCGCGATCGCCAGAGGACGACAATAAATAAACATCGACCGTTCGACGTCCGCCGCGGAAACCGTCCAGGTGGCGCAATTCAACTGAGAGGGTTAATTGAATTGAATCCACTTAGAAAAGATTCCTAATTGTATTTCAATAGTCGATCAGTTAATCAGGCTTTTATTGATGAGCGGCGGAGGCCGAGTGGTCGAGAGTGTTGTGTTTAGTGTGTTCAAATCGCATAAGTTGACGACTTCAAATTTGACCACGGACATTCTCATCGAGTAGCTTTAAGGGCCAAATTAAACAATTATTTCTGTACATAGGAGCACTCGTTCAGCCGTTGGCTCCGGCTACTGCTATCACGACATCGGTGGTAAAGATCGTTAGTCAGTGTAGACGGTATATGGTTCAAACCCCCCTCCTTGGCCCTTACGCTCCAGATAAAAAGGATATGGGATGGTAAGCCAGAACAGTAGTGGAATAACACACACTCAACATGACATACTATTGTTACTAAAATAATTATTGAAAGTTAATGAACACGTTTTGCTTGACAATTTTTTTCAAATTTATTTTTTGGTCTTAATACATGATTTCTTTAAACATTATGGTTAATAGCCGTTTTAAATAATACCATTTAAGAGCGTTTGCACTAAACTAATCGTCTGTTGGTATCTTCTATTGATGTTTGATTTATGAAGCACTTCAACTTATCAAGATCCTGTGTTATGTCGGTGGAGAAGCTAATGTGTTGCCATCATTAGCTGGACATTATGCTTATAATAATCATATCAGAGCTATAAAACTTTTCTTAAGAGATATAATAGCACTACATTTCTAATAGATTTATTGTTGATTTGATTTTAATTTTAAATCGACCATATTCTTCTCTTGTTAATATGTACACTCGAAAATATCGCTACCATTTTAGTTTTAGGTTTGGTAATCTGATTTTGTAGAATTAGGGTAACATCATTTCAACTGCTTTAATTATATAGTATGTAAAGAACTCTGTATGTAACAAGTAATTTTTGCTAACGTATAACGTACAAGACGTACAAAATATTTCTTCAGCTAAATTGGAACTGAATTTATTGCGTAGGCTAAGTATATAGGCCAGATTGGATTAGACTCATAAATAAATAATAAATTCCCTATATATTACACGTGAAATAAGCAGTAAATGACCATGTAATAAAATATTTAACAAGACATTTAATGTTATGCTATTGCCATGCCAATACAATTTTTCTGACTTAAAAACTATTAATAAGTTTTCCGAATGAATCATAGTAAAATACGGTTCAGTGCCCACTAATACAAGTCAATGCCCAGTAGTAAAAAGCACCCAGGAACTCAACGCACATTCGACTTAGTTCACACTTAACCAAAACATATACAAGGAACAACTCCTATAAGGTATCGTACATTTCGCCCGCATTAAGGTATTCAAATAGCCATTATGGCGTTTCTTTTTGATTCGGTTTCAATGAGTGTAGCTCGTTCGACGTCGGGATTAATTAGGCCCGTCATTCAAGCCCGCCGCTGAATGCGGACCCGCCGCGTCGGCCCGCCAGACCTCACCACGAAATCTTTGATTGTTATTAATTTTTAAAAGGAAATAAGTAAGTATGTCTTTGAATGTCTGATGTGTGTTATTGCAGTCGATAGCTGGTATAACAATTTGTTATAAAACAGCTTCCGACCGTGTTTTTTTTGTAGCATTTTTGGAGACAAATATGCATGTCCGTCACCACCGCCCGTGGACGCTCGCAACACCAAGCCGTTGCCGCCCTTTTAGGAAGGAGTAGCCTCTCTTCTTAGACAGTTTATGAATAATACAGACAATTTTCAATTTCGGCGTCAATCTCAATTTGAACTTTCGCCTATTTAGAACATGACCTCTATTTGTATCGCTGTCGAGATCGCAATCCCGATATCGATAACCGTGAACCCCTTCCCGAATGCGTTCTAAATTCAAAGTATCGAAATTCAAGTAGGAAACCGTAAGGCCTTTGAATTTTATTATTTTTTTTTTGTTCTGTTCCGCCTGAACGATTGACCATGTAATGAAATGTTTTGATAAAAATTTTAAATTTAAATTATTTCAGATAGTACCAAAATTCAAAATTTAAATTCAATACTCAATTAATATTTTTCTACTTATTGTTGTATGCATCTATTTACCAAGTCGTTTTGGCATCAGTTCACTCGATCTTCATAAAGCATAAGGTTCATAACCTAGGGGACGCGTTCTGTTCTTAAGCGATTTCAGGCAATGTGCAGTGCAAATCTCTGCAGCCTAGTGAAAGTGTCTAAATTTCCACTATTCTCTTACTTTTCACAACTTACGGGTGTTGTATAGCCACCGTTACGCAACGGCAAAAGTAAGACAAGCTATAGTTGAAATGCCTGATTGAGTTATTTTTTTGCTTAGTTGAAAACAGCCTTTTTTTCTATATTTCGAATAAAATTTAAAATAAGTTGGTGTGGTGTATACGTAGGAATTCATTTTGTACCCTTATGTTTATAATCACCTTCCGTGAAAAATGTAATGCTCACCGCCACCGTATAATAACAGGTATTATGTTCACCGCATTTTGACGCGTTCGCGAAATTCATAATAACTCAATTTATGAGACATGCATCTTTTAAACCACAAAATTGCTGAAGCTCCCTGTTTAATAGCTTATTATTACAGAAATAAATAATCGGATATTAGATTTTACGGGTATGATAAAATGTATGTTTGAAAACTTGATTATACAGCGTGTAGTCTCTCTATTATTTTGTGAATTTCAAAAAGTAAAGATTAGCGATATTTCTTTTCAAACTCATGTTGCAATAATAGTTACTCTGATTCCAGTTCTGTTCATGTGGATTTCTAACAAATATATATCTATCTATTCTAACCAATAGTCAGTCGATGTTACGAATAGATTGTTTTAAAAAACCAAATTTCGTAATTAATTTTTTTTTTGGTTCTAAGTTGATTGAAAAGATTATAGGTTTCTCTACAACTCAGAAGAGGTATAAAATAATCATATCATAAAATGCAAATCATAAAATGCAATACATAGTCAGAATCGGAAACAGTAAAGCTGAATGTATATTATATAATACAAATATATGCTATGTACAAGGGGAATGAGATACGTAACAACTTTAATCCTCGCTTGATGCCGTCGTTTAATTATCTGTTTTTTTGAATTCGAAATATTTCAACTTCTGCTTTCTCTGAACATCGTTACCTTTGACCCAGTTTCAATGCCCATGTTCATAATATTGGATATCTTCGTCTAATGAATCACAGCAAGTGTATGTAGACCTCTGCACTTACTACCTTTTCTACCATATGCTTGAATGCTGTAACTCCCTAAATTAGAATTCTTATGTTTACGCTTTATGTCCTAGGATTTACGTAACTCTGTATACGCACCAAATAAAAAGGTTTTTCATGTTTTTCCTCTAGTAGATTCGTAGAAAGTGGGCTGGGACAAACAGAAAAAGATAGATAGACACAAGCGTTATCCTATAAACTAATCCTGAGGTATGGAACCTAAAAAACGAGTTCTTGAGATGTTTCATATCTCATTGTTAATAAATTATGAAACCGATACTTTGTCACCAATGGGTGGTGATTGAATACGGATATCTACCTAATATTTATAACGGTAACAACAGAAAATCTTTCGTAGTTCACATAAAGTCTATGGCTTGTCCAGAAAAACACTCACTTTATGTGCAACGTTTGAAAGTTTTATTCCTGTAACCGTGTAAAATTTTAAGTCGTTAACTATATACAGCCGGCATAGTTAAAAATCTATGAAACCTGACCCACAGATGGTCAGACAGATAGGTACACGTACTTACATCGCTACTTACACGGCATGTATAGCTATAAAAATTATATTTTAACATTTTGAATATGAAAACTTAAATAATACAAATTTATTCTATCGTGTGAAGTTTTTAATGCACATGAATTTTCTCGATTTTTGGGAATATATTTTTCTAAACGGTCAAATATGACTCTATTATTATAATATTTTCTTTGTCATATTAAGGATGTCACATTTGCTGTCTGGTTGAAAATTGAGCATTTTTTGCCTCATTGTAATTTTTCCCATAATAAAGACCAAGATAATTGTTTAATATTGTCTCTTGTCTGTTTTAAAATGTGTCGGTTATAGTGTACAAAACCGTTTTATCGATCCACTTGTGTGTGAAATATAATTTTTCTACTAAGTTTGCCCTAGGAAAAGAAGCAGGATACCTTAATCTCTATAATGCATGTGACAAATTATTTTGACAACCTTCAACATTCCACAACAGAGGTTTATTCTAAAAATGTACTACGTCATTATTAATCGTTGAGCTTTCAGAAAACATTCTCCTCAACTGGTTCAGTACACTGGCCATGCAGCAAAAATAAGACGTCATACATCGAATTTCTGCCATACATTGACGTGTGGGTACGGAAATAGTGAAAATGTCCATCGAGATCGCACCCTGATAGATGTCGGAGCGTCAGTGTCAGCTAGCGACGGGCGCCGGGAGAAATGATCGATCGTGCAGCTGGCCAGGTCGCCTGCGGACGGGAACTACATTTATATAGAGCGGTTAGTACATACCTTGGATTTATCACAAAAGCAATCGGCTGTCAGCTTTGTTTATTGTTAGTATTCCGCACCAAAATATAAACCCCTACTAGTGTAATAAGTCTAAAAGTTCGTCTGTGTGCTCCTTAGGTTTTCATGTCATAAGCTACTGAACCGATAGGGAAAAAAAAGATTAAAAGTTTGCTCAACATTTGACACAGAATGAGTAAGAAATGGGATAAACTTTTCATACATTAAAATAAATATTTAGTAAACTTGAATTATTAAAAAAATATTTATATACAATAGCTTTTTTTAACAATGTGTAACTCACGATGTTTACGTATAACAATAAGTACTTGTACACTAAAAACCTCCATCATCAATTCTGCGAATTTCTGATCTGATCTCACATTTTTAAATTTATATCACATGTGTAACATTTCCATAACAAAATTATAAAGTGAACCAACAATTTAAGTTTGTTATCTACCTATTAAATTATCTATTAGTACCTATTAAATTTATATATCCCATACTAGTATTATGATTACGAAAATAACTCTCTGTCTATTTTCACGACTAAATCTGCTGAACATATATTGATTGATTTTGAGTAAGGATTTTTGTTTCTCTTTCTGTCTCTTTGTTTGTACGTCTTTTCATAACACGACCATGGTTCTATCAATTTTAATGAAATTTAGTGTACTGGTAGAACACACTGTTTTGTTATATATAACCTCTTCTCTCTTTATCTTTCTGTCTGAATATCTATTTTCTTATAATGGAAATAATATAAGAAATTTCAATCAAATTTTATTCACTGATAAACTTCATTGTCACATAAAACATAGGTTCAATAGTTTTTTTTGTCTGTGTCGCTCCTCATAACTTCACAAGTTTATTTTTCTTTTATTTTACTTTGATTTAAGTTACTTAGAGATGGGTTGGAAGAGGGAGATAACGATTGAGAAAAAGAAAGTTTGAGAGGAAGGAGAAAGGTAAATGTGGCACGAGAGGGTGAGGAACAGGGAAATCAGGATTGGGATCCCATGGTAATGCGATTATTAACAATAATTGTTTAACCATTTCAAAGCAGAAATATAATTTAAACGAGTGTTATTATTTTTACATTTTATCTTCTGTTAGCATTGTGCCCGATTAACGTAATTTATAAAATGTGTTATTTTGTAATAATGTTTGGATGTGTTGACTTCATTACCCGTATAGGGTTGAACGGATTTGAATGAAATTTAACAAACAAAATGTCTTCTAGATTACACAGGATATTTTTTATTGCACTAATGTATTCTTATGGAATAATTTACAAAAATCGGATTAGTATCGTTGAATGGAATTGGTCTCGCGAATGCAATTGATTTTGTAGTTGAAGATGAAACTGAGATTAAAATCAAAGGCTACAATGTAATTGAAATAGAGAAAAACTTGAATTAGCATTGAAGACAAGACCGTATGAGAACTACTGCTGAAAATAGAACGGAAATTAAAAAACAAGATTGGGATCGGCAGCAGTGATAGCGAGGTCGCACGATATAAAAAGCCGGACCAGTGCGAGTAGAACTTGTCCAGACAAAAGCGAGCGATATATCCCATGAAATTTCAGACCACGGAGACTAGCCGAACAGGTCTTTATTTTTACACTCTGCTTGTTTTGGTTTCGTCATAGAGAATTTGAGAAGGCTACACATTCGCTATAATTTTTGTTTTGCGTACACTTTAAGAAGGGAATTCTAAAACTAGTCAGAAAACTTTTAAAATAAAGGTTTAGAGAAAGGACGAGGAATAACTGTTAATACGTGAATAACAGCTTAAGCAAGAGTAACATAATAATATTTTATGAACCGTTTTTCGTTTATCATATCATATGAAAGCTTTACTCGAGTCCATTTGATGTGCATAAAGACAGATACAGAAAAATTCATGAGTGTTCGTTCGGACGGAACACAAGTGAGTTAGAAATCTAGCGCACCCAGGTAAGGAACCCTGGATGCGCTATCACACAATATACTTGAATTACGTAATATACATATGTATAAATAAAAATCGTTGTAAGTATGTTTGTCTTCCATGCATGCCTAATTCATTGATCCGATTACAATGAAACTTTGGTGATATGTTGTAAGTACGTCCAAAAAGGTTTTTAAAATTAAATTAACATTTGTTACCGGTTTCATCCATGTATTTTTAATACTAAACCAAACTAATGAACCGATTCAAAAAATTCTTTCACTAATAGATACTTGAATTAATCTTGAGTAAATTAAGTCGCTAATATTTACCCCTGCTTTTATCCATGAAGTTATATTCTTAAGATTTTATTTTTTTAAATTATTTATTTAATAGAAAGCTACTAAGCTAAGCTAACCAAGAATAACATAGTTTAAATTTTATTTTGACATTAGCATTTGCCTCCGGCTTCGTCTAAATCGGAACTAGAACTATAACGGAATCGAAATTGAAATCTGGACGGGGAGCAAAATCGAGAAAGGGACCAGAATCAGAATCGCAAGCGGGACTGGGACCGAAATTGATAACGGGACGAAAATGAATGTAGAAACGGGACAAAAATCACCGAGATGTTTCGTGTTTCGTGTATTATACGTGCTGGGGTTTGTCCCAGACTTCGACCCTGTATTTGTATTAATGAACCGAACTACTACACCAAAACTAAAAATTCATTCTTTCATACAAAAATACACTACCCGCAAATAATATTGCTTATATTTTATTTTGATACTAATCCCGATTTCGCTTAAATCGGAATTATGACTGGTAGCAAAATTAGAATTGTAAGCGCGACGAAGAACAGAATCGAAAAAGGAATTAGGATCAGAATTGAAAGCGAGACATGGGATCGAAATTGAGTATTGAGCAGTCAAAAACGAGTGTAGAAACGGGATCAGAATCAAAACTGTGACTGTGATCGAAATCGGAAAGGAGATCGAGAATAAAATTGACATCGATTGATACAAAAAAGAAAAAAAATCATTCAATGTCCATGCTGGCGGGGCTGCAGGTATTAATTATACGGGCAAATTACCCACAAGAAAGTGCAGAACAATGTGCCGGGCTAGCTAGTTCGTACATAATTTAAGCCAACAAATAAATTGATGAATACCAAAATTTTTTTCACTCAGTTCGGAATATTTATGGCGAGCCCTGTAGTTGCACTTCGTTCGTTGTTTTACTTTAGAGTATGATAACAGCACAAAGTTTGACGTTTATGTATATTACTGTTTATAAGATAGACTAAGAACAAAAAAAAGGCAAAAAATAATCTTTTAGTATAGGCACCTACCGTGAAAAAGCTAACCAGCTACTTACCTACTACGGTTGAAGATTTGTTTTTATAAATGTAGACAGACAGATACACAGACAGATAGACAGACAGATAGACAGACAGATAGACAGACAGATAGACAGACAGATAGACAGACAGATAGACAGACAGATAGACAGACAGATAGACAGACAGTATAAGCTTTGTCTTATATTTCCGTATGGGAGCATTAGAAAGGTAACACTTATGACACCATTTCGGATTTCGTCTGCCAGTCGCGATCGTTTTTAGAAATATTTTTATTTGAAAAGCCATGACATGACAAGTGATAAGAGATACATGAGTTATAACAACAATAGCCAAGAAGAATTGACCACTTTAACACAGAACAAGATAGAAACTAAAGAGATCGTGGATACACTTCACCAATTACTAGAAACAGTTATTGAAATTCTGTACCAAATGAAAAAAAAAATAAGAACGTGAGATAAAAGGAAGAGACAAATTAAACAAATTAGAAAAGAAAGATTTTTTTAAGAAGAGCTCGACGCTATTTAATTAACTCCGCTATGAAAACTACAACAGAAGGAAAAGTTGAATGTCCTACATACACGTGAGAGACTCGTTTATGCAAGACATGAATTATCACAACGAGAACCAAGAAGAATGGGTCATATTAGCAAAAGCAAAGTAGAAATGACAAAGGCTGAGGATGAACTTCACCTACTTCCAGAAAGAAGTACTGAAAGTTTTACAGAGTGGGAAAAAAAAGAATACTGAAAGATTAGTGAGAGAAATAAATTAGAAAAAAAAAGTACTTAGAAAAAGCCCTTTTCTTCTAATTTATATCTTTTATTATACTTATTGAAACATTACAGTATGCTTATGCCGACTCCAATTTCTAGTTAAAGGTTACATGAACCCCAGCTGGCTCCAAACTCCCTTCACTTTTGATCCATACACTTCCTTCGGCATATTGGGACTTATCCCTTTGACATTGTGACTGGCTGAAGTTTGGATGAATGATGACGATGACATGTGAAAGTCAAAACAAAACCAACGATGCCTCACATATCGGATTCGGTTTAGTAGTTTACGTTCTTTGAGAAAACAAATTAACTGCCTTAGATAACAGTTACGTCATAAAGACTATAAGTGTTTTTTTTGTATTTCCCTTCAAAGTCTCAATGTGCTGGATTTTACTGGACCGAGAGTTAAGTAGTGCTATTAATGTACTTATCAAATATTGCAAACATGCAGGTAAATCAATCAGTAATAAGCATTTTATTGTGTTGTTGCAAATGCCATGCTGCCAAGTATTTTTTGAATATAGAGGTTATTAAGGTGTTTGAAGACTTTGTTCTTGCAGATTAGAACTAGATCCACGATAGTGCAGGGGATTTAATGATGAACCCCTTTCTTAACTCTATCAGATGTTCGGGATCATTATTATAGAGTGCTATGAGTAGATTTATGGTTGATACTATCCATGAGCATTTAGGATAGAGACGTATCTATTTTATTTGAAGGTTTTGGCCACTTTGTGCTTAGGTGAGACACTCTTCATGAAGAAATTCTAGTTTTCATGTCAGGCTACTTTGCAGATACGCCCACAAAACCTATTTTCATACAGTAAAAGTGTGTGCAACGAAGAGTTAGAAACTCAGCTCCCTATGATTAGTAACCATCTAAACTTTTCGCGAGGCGTTTTCGATATATGAGGTCAGCTGAGGTTGACAAATTCCTCTATTGCTGTATCAATGTCATTACTTGGACCGTCATTAGTTTTAATTGTTAAAATCGATACAAAAGTTTGTTCAACAATCAGATGAACCCGACATCACTAGAAATGTGTGTTTGAGATATAAAATTGTCGAAATGCAATGATATTAAAACATTAATTTTTGAACATACAAACCCATTAAATGTTTTCTGGCATCGACCTCCTCGTCAAAACTACCGATTATTTTTAAAGTATAATATTATTTTACAATATAACATTATATTCAATATTATAATACATATAAAAATTACTCCAGATATTTCCAGCGGCGTGGACTTCTGTCCTGGCCCTCCGCGCGCACCGAATTCCAAATTGTTTTTGACTGACGGCTTAAATGTAAGTTAGCATTGTTTGAGTGACGCACCGCAGCCTTGGTTGGCTTTCATCTTTTCTATTTATTGAAGGTCTAAAGCAAATTCTTTGTAATAAATGTAGTAAAGTGTAGTAAATTTCCATGGCAGAGAGTATTTCTAAAGGTAACATGAGGTTACTGAGAAAAAAAAAACAATTACACTGATTTTAAGCTTACGCGCCTATTCGTACACCTAACGTAAGACGTAAAATTTTAATTTAATTTGGGAAAATTTTAATTGCTCTACTAACTTGTGTAGAATTAGGTAAATAAGTTTTAAAAAATAGTTATTCTACTGTCTAACTTAAAAACAATAACCTAGTGAGCTGTATAATAATTTAAGTGATATCGACTTTCAAAAAATATTCGGTCTACAACAATCTATAATAACTATAGTCGCTAAATTTGCGATATCTGCATATATACTGAACTGAATATTTTTCACTCCTAATATTTATAGCAATATATAATTAATGAGGAATAATGTTATTTATTTCTAGTCGTTAATGTGCAATATTTATATTTAATGAACTGTTTCCTTCATAGCGGCCTAACTTTATTTAAAATGAACGCACATTTTGCTTCCCAAACAAAAAAAAAAACAATTACGCTAAAGTGTCTGAGAATTGCGAGGTGTGGGGCAAAATTTTCCAATAAGCCTGACGCGCCGGCGTCGCCGGGGGATTGACGGGCGAACGGTACAGAACTTCGTTCAATGGAAATTCTCTTAAACTTTCTCCTTTCTTTATTTACCGAAGCGGAGCGGGCGAAATCTCATTAACGGCACCCTTGTTTAACTTTTTGCTTTCACATAACTTCGGTCTTAACTTAAACGATCTAAGTGGTATTCCAAACCTACGTTCACCGCTGCTTTTAATTTTGAACGATAATTGTATTAACTTTGGGTAATGGTTCTTTCATACAGTATCCGATTGGATACACATTAATTGAACTCATAAATTATTACAATCCAGTACTTTTAAGTACTTACAGTCGAACTGAGAGCGAAAATAGTACATTAATGTTCGACATCTAGGCTGGATGGCTATAAAGTAGAAATATTTAGCGCGCATTTGGGCGTTGGGCGGGGGCCAGATAGACATTGGCCTGTTATTTCCTCACACATTTATAAGCGTTGTACCTCTGATAAATTATAAGCGGCATAGGTCTCTCTAGAACATGATGAACATGATGTGCCTTAATTCACTGTTTTTTGATCTTGCATATTTATACACTTATAATATAAATATAGATATATTCTTTAATATTTTTAAATATTCGTTTCTTCATAATAAATATAAGAATAAACTAGTAAATTATTAACTTAAGCTTTAAACAGAAATGTCCATAGAACATACCTAATTACTAATAAAAAATAATAGCACTAAAAATATGGACTAATAGCATTTTCGCCAAAAAGAAAATGTGTTTTCTTTTATTCAGTTTTAGAGCTTTGACGTTAGTACAACTCGCACTTGACCAGATTTTAATATTTGTCGTTTCTTTTTATAGTTTTTTTCTGTAATCACACCAGGTTTAACGCTTGTGTGTATTATCGTTCCTGTAATAAAGCAAATACAAACAATACACAAAAGCACGTTTCTTGGATAAAGACCAAACACAATTTGATCATGATCTTACTTGGTTTTTGACCATAAAATTTCTGTGAACATCTCAACCGAACATCTATTGCGATTGAAGAAATACATTCATGTCGATGGCCGAAGAGACGTCCGTTGGTGATAAGGTCCCGTTGACACCCTTTGATATACGAAAGCTTACCAAAGGCCTTTTCCATATAATTTTAGTGCATATGCGCCTCACTTTTTTTATAGAATGATACATATATTCTGGTTTTAAAAAGAAATAATGTGAATAAGAGACTACAGTATCTAGCCAGAGATGTAGAAAATATTTTCACTAGGAGAATGACACCTCAGTATGCATCTATAACTTTAAACCATTTGTAAGAGAAGTTCTATTTAAAACAGGTCAACAAAGTTTTTGATTTGATAAGTTCTTGGAAGTTTGACTTATGCATTTTTTGATTCTTGTTACAGGTTATGTGAAATCACGGAAAATGCGTATTTCCGAATATTAATTGTTATGCACGCTTTTTTTCAAGGTACATAAAAATCAAGACGCATCTACATATTTATCTGAAATTTTTAAAGTACAATGTTACACGAGGGATTGATGTGTGTTCGTCCTAATGAGAAAAAGTGTTTTATAGGAAAATATACAACATCAAACACATTTATAATGCTGTTAGGTTGGCTTAACATCCCTCTGAGTGTTAAGTGAAAACCAGAACAGTGGTTCATAAACAACGCGTCGGTGACTGCCTGCGGAGGGAGCTTCGCAGACTTATGTAACGACAGCACGACTTATTTTTAAACAGCAAATTAATATGTGACTTTACATTGTAAAAATTAATAATAATTCACTTAAAAAAAGAGTTGTATTATCTTTGAAATATACTCTCAAATTAAGTTCCTGAATTTAAATATTAGAAAATAATGGAGGTTCCTAATTTTAAAATAGATTCGTGTTTCGTAAAAAAAAATAAAGTGTTTTCGTTATGATGGAACGAAATAACATTTTTGAAAATTTTAATTTATACCAACCGACATTTTTTTCTAATATCCTACATGTTCCAACATTACAGTCGGAATTCGTAAAGTAAATAATACAGGATTACATTTATTTACAGTAGCAAGTCCGGCGGGAGGCGTAATCGAAGGTAATCCAAATATTCTAGAAAATTACTCGAAGTCGCAAAAGTCGACAACCGTTGCCTCATCGAAGACCTATGTAGGTGTTTGCGGACCGTACCGCCGGCTCGTATTAGTCGAGCGGAGTGAACAGGTCGGGTGTCGAAAGGGCACGGCGTTCCACAGCAACCGTTTGACAAGGGGCGACAGGGTGAGTGATGGTCGCCCACGTCACTCTCTTACTTTCGGCTGACTCTTTCTTCGCTCTCACGACTTTGGGCTAACACAATTTTGCATTTATTGATGGTTATCGGGACGTGGGCGCATTGTTTGCGTTCGTTCGGACGATATCGAATCAGAGACTCTCGGATCGGGAGAGATGCCACCGGGTGGATATGTAGTGGCCGGCGATTTATGGTTAAACATTTTTGATGTTTGATTCGAGTGTCTTGCCTCGATAGGTTAGCCGTCACTAAAAACGACCTAAATCTATCTTTCATTATGTATTACAGTTTTCTTTGATGTAATTTAATTATTTTTGATTTAACACAATTCTTGTTCAAGAACAGGAGCAATTCGTGTAAGTCCTATTTGTATAAAAATAGCAGACTAGGTGAAACAATCGGCATAAATATAACAAATACTTAGTAGAGTTACTACATTAGTAGGTTTAGGAGCTACTTCTCTATATAATCAGAAAGTGTAAAGGAATATCAAAATTAATATTAGTCACAAAATTTCAAGAGATACTTTTTCAAAGGTTTTAATGTTTAAGTATCCCTATCAACTGGAAAAGATTGCGATTTCTTGCATCTACTGTAGAACATTTTGCGGATGCATATTTATGTAATTATATTTAACATTGACCACTTCATTAGACTTTTTTGCGGGCAGGGGTGAGTATAAAAGTAAAAAATGTTTTTGAAAAGTTTGTAATATCTATTCGTATATTCATCTCAATGTATGATGTGAAAGACAAAGGTCCGCGTTATACGCGTTACGAGCAGGTAACTGTCTAATTTAATTTGAGACTTTCGTAAGCGAACTCCTTTTGAAAAAAACCGAACAAATTTACACAGGGCTCGCGCTCTGAGCGTACCGTACAAAAGTAATTATGTATGTAGATTTTTCACTCATCAAGAGTCTCGATGATTTTTGTCAGTTTTCGATACCGATACTAGCTATCGAGATATTGGTCCCAGCGAATTTAGAAACTTTTGCGTATTTTTTTATCAAAAATATTTTCAATATTTTTATAAATTACTCTCTTATATATGGGTCTACATCATGGCCATACTACAATGGCAAGTATCAGTTCGTAATCAAAAATCAAAAATATGTTTTATATTATACAAATTTCAGATTTTTTCCATATGTTCTGAGACTTTTCTTCATGTTAAATTTCACGATTTTAGGTTAATGAGAAATATCCTATAGGTATTATGTTCTTGCGAGTTTCAAATTGTAGTGGATAAATGAACATATTTCGGCCGTAGTTTCAAGGTATTTGGTATTAAATTTAACTTAATACTTCTACACATCCCTAAGAAAAAAGACAGAAGAAAGCTGTTTTTATAAGAGTTTATTTTCTTGAGATACGGAACCCAAAACACTGGTTTTTACAGTAAACATTAAGCTTTCAAAAACATATATAATTTTCTTGTAACCTATGACACAATGTCTATTAGTGTTGTTAAATCTATTTTTTTCTTTACAGTTCAACAAGAAAATTTTACAATTTACAGTAATTTTCATAAAGAATGAGCTATGCCATTAGCAGCTCCAGATAAATAATTCCAAAAAAAATTTTGGACCCCTAGAATAAACCTTTTAAAAAGCTTATTCGGCAATTAATTATTTAATAACACTAATCTAGACTTATAATTTAGAGTAACGTCTGAAACAATCTTTAACTACCAACTTTCAATTTCTTATGATACTTAACTTTCAAGAAAAACTTCTACAACAAACTAAACAGACGGACTCGGCATTGATTTCCATAGTTTCGTTTTTACTTTTGAGATATGGAACCTTAAAAATAGATTATTACTCGATCCACGTGCAACGTAGAGGTCAATCGTCAATATGCTTACACATTTTCGTTAACACTTAAAAGTATATTCAAACGTAACTTATACAATTTAATTTCGGAATATTTAGACTTACCAGGAAGCTATAAGTTATACGATCATTACTCGTAAAACAGCAGAACCTTTTTAAGTGTAATAATTTCCTATTTATTACATTACATCTATGTACACCTGCTACTCTTATGAAGACTTTTCAAATTATGCACATAAGGTATTCCTTTTTTAATTTAAAAAAAACCTAGTCATTGATCGTGTATGCAAATTTAAAAACCGTGGGTGATTGGGTATGCAAATTAAAAAATGATCCTCACTCAACACGTAAGAGGTAATCTGATACACTTTCTTTCTTTTTTAATAATTTTATAGGTTTTCAAAAGATGTTCTTATAGCTAGCCAATTTACAATTTTTTACGCTATATACTACAAATAAAACGACTGTGAAGCACAGACATATAAAAGGACATTATATATCCACTAGTTTACTGACGTTCCTAGTTTGACTACATATTTCAAAATAGAACTACGTGGACCTGCTCGAATGAGTAATTTTGTTTTGTCTCAATAACAATTACATTATTAAAATAAAAGTTAGTAAAAAACGCGTTATGTTTTTATAGTTTAGGATATGTAAAGCTGAAGTTAATATAAGTAATCTATTTAAATAAATACAATTTACAAAATATGTTGTTTTTATTTTTCCTCAACAAAAATACAATTATTTTATTTGTAGGCACTTGAAATATTAAATTGAACATTTAAATTAAAACAGTATTGTACCATGTAATGCAAATGGAGTATACAGTTAGCATAAGTAAATACCTTTTTACGTTTTGTTTGATTATATTATTATATTTTGCATTTTTTGTATATTGAGTTTAATCAAGTAGAGAAAAAATTCTGTATGCGTAATACAATATCGCAAATAAGGTTTATTAGGCCAAAACTTGACAATGCAATTTATCTTTTTATCTGTTAAGTTAGGTTTATTATAAAAGTCTAACATTCCTTATTGGAACTTATTGCTGAAAGCGCCATCTGTATCAAAAGCTTACGAAACAGTTAACAAAAGCTTTTTCACGACGCTATTAGTGCGAAAAGAGTGGTTTTTACCTTATTACATATTATTTTTAGTTACCAACTTTAATTTCTGTGGCACTTTGAACATTTCAGATAATTAACGAAAATGATGTCAATAGACATACTATTTTGTAAAAGTCGAAAGTTTTATAGTAAGTTTCTGTGAGATTTTGTCTCGGTATATGATTTAGGATTACATAACTTTTTTTTCAAATTTCAGGTAATTTCTAATATATCACGCAATAGTAACCGAATACATTTTTATGGTGATATTTTTACAGTATTGCTGAGGATTTTGAATAAAACTTAGAAAATACTTTATTCCTTATTTTTATCTCGGGTCATAGTTTTTAATGTCCTACTCTGATTTGATTTACGTATATCATAATGAACCATCACTGCTCTTTTGCCCTCTGATTTCATATTTTGATGCATCTTATGAATATGACTATTATAATCTAACATTACTCGATTTATTACTCTCAAGATTGACCGATAGAAAGGTAAGGATCTTACGTTGTACATTATTAATATAATACAATCCCTGTACATGTCGTATTATCATCGCTATAAAAGGTATAAGTATCCACTCAGTGTTACTCGGGCTTGCAATATTTTTTGTCGAGTCAAACAGTAACCGTTTATGTCAAGCTGTTTCGATTTTGTTACAAGATCCAATAGCATGTGAAAATTTTCTTTTAATATAGATATACGTAGGGCGCACTGAAAATTTCAGGAATGCACTTTGTCATACGAATAAATTTTGAAAACATTTAGGCCGCTCATCTCTAGTGACTTCAGAAACATGTTTTTCATGCTCTTCGACAGCCTCTCCTGATGATGAAAATCGTTGACCGCGTAATTGGTTCTTAATATTTGCGAACAAAAAAATGGCATAAGACGCCAAGTCAGGACTGTATGCAGGACTGTTCATAAGCTTTACGTTTTTCTCTTTCAAAAATTTGTTTGCCTGTTTGGATGTGTGAGAACTGACATTGCCGTGGTGCAAGATGTTACGACCCTTACGGTTATTATTACGGAGTTCGTCAGTGACTTCCGGTAAACAAAAGCTTGTGTGCCACTCACTATTCACGGTACGATTCTCCAAACCAATAGTAACCACATATCCCGTTTTATTTAAAAAAAAAGTATTCATCCGCTTAAAGATACTTCGTTCCCATGCCACTTTGATTGGTTTCGTGTGGGTTTTCGTATGAGACCGTATGGGCCTCACCTCGGTAGGCCCATACGGTTGATTACTCCTTTGTTTTGGGGTCGTAGCAACAAATCCATGTTTCGTCACTAGTCACTATGTCCCGCACCAAATTTGATGCCCCTTCCTTGAATCTGGTAAGCATGGCATTGCATCAATTGACGTGGTCCGTTTTTTCAGTTTCAGTCAAATTGTGTGGGATCCACCGTGAATACAACTCTTTCATATCCAAATGTTTATGTAGGATTGATTGTATTTGACTCATGCCTATGCTTAGGGATGCCCAAATCTCTTGGTAGGTCACATGACTTTCTGTTTCGATCATACGGCGCACAGCACTGATGTTTTCGTTATTCACAGCGGTAGACGGGTAACCATCACGAAATTCGTTATTGATATTGATACGACCGCACCTGAAGTCTGCAAACTACTTTATAAAAAATTGTTTTGCATGGTGATTTATCACCAAAAGCAGTTCGATCCCGAGCAAGGCTTTGCTGAGCTGTCAAATTACACTTAAAATCGTAGACAATCATACTACGGTAATTTCCACAACTTAAGTACATGATCATGAAGACATGCAATTTTTAAAATAACACTATAATGTAAAAATAATTGACAATTAAATGAAACAAACTATATTTTACATACAAAGAGTTCAATTTTCAGATGTAGGAATTAGTTATTAAATACTGTTTAGTAAGTAGTTGGTTCCAGAAACTTATAGTGCGCCCCATGTATAGTCACATTTTTAAATAGTTATTTGTATCTTGAACTGATGGAAATAATTTCTATTAAAAATATATATTTTCTCTTTTCTTATCTGGGACTTTTCTCTCAAACTGAAATTTCATGTCTCACTTTATTTTTCATTTACAATCGCTGAGTATTTACAGTTTTAAGAAGCTGGGATCCATTAAGGAGTACAGAAAACGTTTCATACTGCCCTGGACTATCAACAATTCGTGTTTTCTTTTCAGCTTTATATCTATAATCTCTTGTCTAGAACCGTACCAGAGGGACCTTAAAGTGATCCCATGACTTCCGCTGCTCAATTTCTTAACAAAATAAGTGCTGTACAGAAAAAAGAAATTTTAATAGCGGATGATTAATGTCAAAATTGAATTTGCAATTTTTCAATGTAATCATCCATAAGTCAACATTATCACTTTTTCTTTTCCGATAATAATTTAATGCATGTTTTCAGACTGAGCCGATTTTCAAAATAAATGCCTTCTAAATGGGCACAAAGCTTTAGTACTTGCCTGTGTGTTTATTAATAGAGATATTAAAAGAATAAGAGATGGCTAACAAAATTCAAAATTTTGAAGGGTAGAACTTTTATCCTTAAGAATGTATAAAAGAGTTTCAATATGGTAGATGTGGAAGTCTAACTTTTTTTAAGTTAACCTAAAAATCGGTATTATTTGAGTTTAGAAACATTAAATGCGATGTTAAGGATCTCGTTTGTCATTCAAATATATTGTCTGAGAAATCAAATTTGAGGTTATCATACACGATATTTGTTATTTACAAATATCGTACATAATATCTATTAACGCGTTCAAATATACAAAGAAAAATTTCAGACAGCTTATATTCTTCCTTGAACATTGGGGTATCAAATACAGAAAGATTTTTTCAAATGCTAATAGTAGTTGCAGAGATTAACGTGTTCAAATAAAGAAAAAAAACTAATCAGATAGCTTATAGCTTTCCTTAAGAATTAGGCTATCACAAGTATAAAGATTTATTAAAATCCAACCGATAGTTTCAGAGCGCGTTCAAACAAACAACCAAACTAACGGAAAAACTATTCAGGTTAATATATTAGTACTGATGTAACTACTGAATATACAACACATATCACATTCACCTGTAACAAACGGTGGCATGTGACTTTAATCACAATCCAGGTCTTCACTCCGTGTACTGGGAGGCCGTCCAAAGCTGTGACGTGTAGTTGTTGGTTGTTCGTGGAGAACTTTTTTCTCCCGGTTGTTATCGAATGAAGTTGCCTGCCCATTGTCGTATCATGTTTAATGAAGTATGTCGGTCACCAAAGTTCTTCCACGGGTTTTTATAATGATTTATGTTTTTTTATTCATTTTCTTAATTTACTTTACTGTTTAAATCATATGGCTAAGTAAGTTACGAAAATATTTTTATAAAATATATTTACTATTAAAAATAAGATTATATACGGAACCTGCAATTTTTCTTTGTTTAAGATGAAAATAAAATATACATATGTTGTAATTTATTGTACAACTATAACATTATATCTACAGTTCTTGGAAACACTTCAAGATTCCAGCTGCTCATTATTAGGTCAGTGAAAGTGAACATTAAAAGCATTTAAAACGCTACAAATAGTGCCTTTTTATAAAAAGTGTATATAGCTACATATTTTTAACTATTTTTAAAAATTTTATCAATAAATTCTCTTTTCAGCTTCCTTAACATTAAGAAAAAATGCTTAAATAATTGTCTGAGAAAACTGAAAAACAATTCCAAATACATTTTAGTATTAGAGTGTAGGAAAGATAATAATAGATTAGATAATAATAGTGAACTCCATATTTTGCCTCAGAGTATTGAAGTTGTCAATTATGAAATAAATATTGAAATCAAATGAATTGATAAATATTTGCGTCTTGGGAAAAGAAAAGTATGAAGTAGGAAAATTTCTAACACGCACTTGCCTAATTACCAATAAAGATAATATCTAATACATTTCAATAACAATATGAAAATTCTTATAAATTCTCAGTAAACAAAAAAGGTTTAAATAAAGATGAATTTAGAAAGATAAAACCTATGTGATAAGTAAAAGAGCCTTTATTTTACAGAAATAAGGAAGCTTGCTACATGACTTATTTTTTTATTGACTGATATAACTGAAAAGTAAAAAACCTATTACAAGAAAAATTATATTTCTGGTGTACACTCGTTTTACTTTTTTTTCACATATTATAAAGCACAATATCTCTCTGTCTATCAGTCCGTTTGGAGGCTTGTAAACCGAAAATCACAAATTACTTTTAGTAACGATTGGTTTTATAACTGTTGCTCCGAGGAAAGATCAAGGACAACACCGTCCAGCACTGGAATCAAGAACAGGATCAAGATGGGGATCAAGAGCGAAAGAGAGATTGATTTATGATTGATAAAGTAAATTAGAAGATTACTGTCTGTCTTTTTTCATGTTGGTGCGCGCATTCTTCTGGGATACTGTGATCTGAATAGAACAGAGGGCGGAACCGGGATTAGAATCAAGAGTGAGACAGGAATCTTAATGTAAATTCGGGCCGGGATCAGGATCATGGTGGACGACGTGATCGGTCATACAATAGATGAAGGTGTTCATTCTGTGTCCGCATGGACAGAGTCACATGTGAAAGCTAGTAACTTAGACTACTGATCTTATGAAATCTACCGTATCGATAACACGACATAAGTTTGAGAATCAATCTAAATCTTATCGGTAAATACAGATAGTTACTTGGTCCTACAAATTTAACCAGATACATGAAAAAACATGGAAGTGAAAAATAAAGGTTTTAAAATAATAAAATTCTCATATTATTTTTAAATTATAGCAGTAAATATGGAATTGATGCACAAATTTTAAAAGTATAAACATATCTTCCCACAATGATTGGGCTAGGGTATACATAACTTTAAGCAGAGAGATAATTCAAACCAAAATTTCATAGTATATATAAATTTTACTAATGGCTTAAAATATTTGTATTGTATGTATCTATAAAGTAGTGTGTCAGGTCTGACGCACGACTGGACTTTACGAACGATTGTTAAAATTTATACTTTGGAATAAAAAATTGGATAAATGAACGCATCTTTTATAATACGTATATGTATTTATTGTGATTTTTTATACTTTAATAATTTCATCGCTAAAATTCGACCGACGGCTGCATTGTCCTATGGTGTACGGGCATACGATCCATTCTTAGAACAGCCCGTATGCAAAGTTTCAAGTTTATGCTGTTTACAGTTGAAGATTTCCACCGTAGAAGAAAACCCTCACGGCTGCATTGGAGTCCGGTGTGCGAAGACATAGTACATTTTTATTTGATCTACATATTTGCGCTGTTTGTCGTTAAAGAGTCCGTTTTATACCTTAGTGTTACATGTTCAGTCCAGTTTGACTCGTCCATGATCATTAGTAGCTGCTTATCTCGTGTTGAGATCGACATAAAGTTAATAGTACCCCAATTGTTTTAGATTTCCTATTTAATTTTGGGAAATTTCCTGATGTATCTTCGATGTACAAGGTCCAATTTTAGTGAAATCAGAACAAAAACACCGTGGACTGAACTCAACGCAAAAGGAATTATTAAAATCGGTACATAGACGAAAAAGTTGTAGCGAAGATATATAAAAAAAATATATGCAGACGAATTAAAAACTTTGTCTTTTTAACCGACTTTAAGAAAAGGAGGAGGTTCTATATTCTATATATATATATATATATATATATATATATATATATATTTGCATGTTCAGCGATAACTTCGTTAATTGCGTACCGATTTCATTATTTCTTTTTTGTTTGAAAGAGTATGCTTCTAGAGTCACTAAGTCAGAATCTGATGATAGGATTGAAGGGAAATGCACATATAGTGCGTTTTGTAATCCAAGTTGTTTTCGTCTGATAGTTATAATCTCACGCTGCAGAGCTGATGATCGAAGCCACAGCACTGCTTAACTCTGAGAAGTTAGAGGATAATACTGCAGGTTGTCGCCAAAAAATGCTCTTCATTGACTATTAGTATAACCTAGTAC
Organism: Eumeta japonica; assembly: GCA_005406025.1. Classification (NCBI taxonomy): domain Eukaryota; kingdom Metazoa; phylum Arthropoda; class Insecta; order Lepidoptera; family Psychidae; genus Eumeta; species Eumeta japonica. The sequence goes on along the minus strand of BGZK01002397.1, from coordinate 30,218 downwards.
ACATAGAATTATAATCAACAACTTATTAATACATGTATATTTTCGTTAATTTATATAATTCCAACGTGACAATCTTAACAGGAACACATAGGAACTCTTTAGCGATACAATCAGAAATAGGGTGAATTAATTTAATGTGGAAGTGAAAGAAAATGTGATCTGTATGGATTGTAGGAATTTTATGTTATAAACATATTATACATATATAATAAGAACAATTTATATTGTTTCTTTAATAATAATTTGGTAGTTGCACTCCGACTAAAATGTAACAGCCCTGGATATATTACAAGCAAACAATAAATTCGAAATCTCTACTTCTCCACGAATTCCGTACAAAAGTAAAGAAAATGCTTGGTCAAATTTTTTAGCCATGATTTGATCTACAGGCAAAGTAGCTAAATAAATTACAAGGTTACCTTGATAACTAAAAAGTGTGACATAAAATATTTTTATGCAAATAAAAAAAAAAAAACTTCAAAAACCTGTTTAAACAATTTTTTAACTAGTTAGCTGTTTTAGAGTCGGTTCCAGCTAAAGATAATTTAGTCATAGTTGTGACTCTATAGAAGAAGAAAATCTCTTTTGGCTCAATATTTCAGGTTTCATATCCATGTTTGTAGATTATCCGTTCTTTTGCCTTGCTAAGCTGAAACTGAATCCAAAAACAACTAACCAATTATTTTGGAGTCTTTAAAAGATTATTTAAATGGGTTTTTAAGGGAGTGCTTTTTGCGTTTATAAAAGTTATTTATTTCAATTTTGAAGTCGGTAAAAAATAGCTCAAACATACTATACGCGCTAATAATATTTGAGTATATCTATTTCCCTGGAATCTTATCATCAGATCCTAACTTAGTGACAATACACCTATTTCGTTAATATACTCTTTCAAGCAAAAAATATTTTTGAATTCGGTTCACAATTGATAAAAAAACAAACACACAAAAAATACTGACAAATTCAGAACCTCATCATTTTTTTTGAAATTGGTTAAAAACTAATATTCTGAAAAAGACAAACGGATTCATTTACGCCTTATGACAAAATGATATTATAGGTACAAAAATTAGAATTAATAGAAATATATCCATAAATAGAAATATAATTGCAAGAAATACGAATCACAAGGACGAAATGCAAATTACTTCCAACTATTTTATATTATATTTTTGGAATAGGTACTAATTGATCCTGTATAAGGATATTTAGAAAATCCCATATTTTATGCATTTGTTCTTACAAACGTAAAATATTGACTCGTGGGATGAAATTTTTAAAGTTATTTTTGATTTTTCATACCAAAGAAGTATAACTACTTACCTGTATACTTAAGTATACACAAACACGCACACACGCACGCACGGACAAACACGATTTTCTTAAGTTCTTTTTCTGATATATTGTTTGATCTCTTTCAAATTATAAACAATACACATAGCCTTCTTCTACAGTACAAAAATTGTGTTAATATTGTGTGCATGACTTTACAAAAAAAATCTGAAAAATATTTAATCACGCAGGCCATCCCCAAAACTTTCTGCTATGACATTGATTGGTGTGTTTTCGAACTCCTTCAGTTTCTAAATACAGTTGCCTAAAAGGTTTTGAACTTTTGAGTTCAGAAATTAGAAAGACGGTTGAAGCTGCAGGCTATCCCTGAAATTTTTTTCCTAGATTCGAGCTTAAAGCGTTCAAAAACATCTGAAAAACGGTTAATCCTGCAGGCCATCCCTAAAACTTTCCAGTATAATAATTATTGATTCGTATTTGAAATCCTTGTATAGACTATAGTGTTTTTGAACATTTCGAGTTCAAAAATTTGAAAGACAATTGACCTTGAAAACTATCCCTGCAACGTCTTACAACTTTCATGATCAGTGTTCCAAAATAATGGAGCAGTAAATTATTAATCTCATCAAGCTCAAAAGATCGATTTTAGTGGTTTTTCAAGCTCTTGGAGCTCATAAATACAGTTCTAATGCTTTTCGAGATTTTCGAGTTCAAATAAAGTCTTTTTAAAATTTGTCATCTATGATGTCCTTTGGCGAAAGTAATTTGGTTGATTTTGATCTGATTCACGGCATTCGACGCAGTTTTTCGACGCAAAATCTTAAGAGAACAAATAAATCGATTTTTTACACTTAGCAGTGAATGATATTGTTGTTTATTTATATGCATTTATACAACTTCATATGTTTTGGAATTTATTGGTATTATAGTTTACAAAATATTGTAAAAAACCCTTTTAGTAAATTTTGAAATTTTATTTTCCTACGATGACCTGAGATCAACCAATTTTTATGCAGTTTGCTTCAGTCGTTGTAACTATTTACGGAATAAGCTGACTAGATTTTTGTATCGATCGGTAAAGTAAGCTAAAATTTATTCCAAAAAAAAATATTTTTCTGAAAACTTTATTTTGAAGATTCTTCGAAGTCTAACTAGCGGAATTAATTTAACGTTTAAAGAATACAGACATACATAAATACAGACAGACATACAGACATCACTCAGAAAATTGTCAAAAATGATTAATAGAACTCTAAACCGTTAAGATCTCATGAAAACAGATTTTCGAAAATCAGACTGAAAACGGTATCCTCCCAATTTACAAAAAATCGGTTTTTACAGCATGAAGTAAAAAATCGACATGTTATAAATCATCAGTCTAGGAAAATAACTAAAATGAATTAGTCTTGTCTGTGAGTCGCCGAATCCTTTTGGATATTTATGCTCCACAACTCAGCATTTTCGATAATTTCGTAATACCAGAATTTCACCTAACTTAGCTTCTAAAGAAAGACCAAAAAATTGATTTCGTCCCCAATATCGAGGATTGTCATGCATGCTTGACACCGGTGACACATTTCGTGTCACCGGTGCTGAAATGCCGAGCTTTTTCTCGGCGGGCTAAAAGTGCTAGACGTGTTATAGGGTAGCACTAAAAGCATGCCCAGCATATTGTACTGTCTATCTTTATTTCGCGCTGATCCTGTCGAGGCTACTCCTCCTTGATATAAGAATGAGGGAAAGCGGCTTGATTGTATGAGTGAAAGCGCGGAAAAAATGTTGAGGACAATCGTGACGACCGGGAGCTCGAAAAACACTTGCATTTGTGCAATCGCCACATTCCGCACGTATTCTTGAATGTAGATTCCAGAGCTTTGAGGACTTGGATCGGACAACGATAGACCGATTCGTCGACCAATCAAGCTGCACATTTGCACCTACAGCAGTCGAATTAGAGCCAAAATTGGTGCATCACTGACGAAGTCTCGCGACAGAGTAGAATATGGGAATTCTGTAAATCGGATCAAATTCTTCTGGACAGTAGTATTCCAGGCAGAATTGCTCGCACTAGACTGATCTGTTAAAAAAAGAAAGGGCAAGAAAATGAAAAAGTTCAGCTGGCCAACATTTTTATCGTTTTAGCCGTCAATGGAGGTATTAATCGGTCTGGACTCTGGCCCACACAATCAAAAGTTCCGTGCAGGATATCGTTGAGATAATTAGGAGAATGTGGCTATTTTAGGTGGGTGTTCATGCAGGGACCGAGTTCAACGAGTATGCGGACGCCTTCATCAAGAACGCCGTTCTCAAGAATAATACAACAGCAGACTACTGGTTTTCGTTGTCGTACACCAAAACGGCGATTGAGACGGCAAGCGTGGAAGAGTATCAGGAAAGATCCGCCGACAGAAGTGCCAGGAAAAAGAATTACCAAATATTTCTTTCTCCGAGTGCACAAGGCATGCCTGATTCTTATACACGTTCAGATGACGCCTCTGCTAGGGCAAACCTCTACGAGAATGTCGGATTCCGTACTTATCTATATATGTTTAAACTGATGCGCGTGCATCTCTAACAAGATCCAGGACAAATGCACGTTCTAATTACATTATCTAAACTTTCCAAAAAACGTACCGAGATCGAAACGGGCATCAGCGCCTAAATCGTAGGATAGAGTATCCTCGATGAAATGTTCGAAAATAGGATTCAGACAACATTTAAAGTTATATATATATATATATATATATATTTGTTTGTTACATTGCAATAATTTTTCTTATGATATAAAAATAATTGTAAAATGTACATACGAATAGATATAAAGACATGATAAAATAATAATAAGTGATAGTAAACACATTAAAAAAAAACGAATACCATATTAGTCCATTTAAGATATGTTTTTTAAATATTTACTGAATATCAGCAGCATTGTTTTGATCTAGAATTTGAAGTGTTCGATATACACCATCGGATCCAATTATTGAAAAAATTTGAATTCATTAGATCCTGAAACACACCACCATTGACCAAGCATTATAATTTGCTACTAACTACGAAACCAAAGCAAGCCATTAAAATTGAATAGGCAGTTAATAGCAATTAAATTAAACTAAATAACTATCTGATAATGTTACACTTTCAGTCTAAATCTAATAATAATATAGTGGTATAACCCTTATCTTTAAAAACAAAATTATTTGATTTACGTCAAACTATGAGTTTTAATACAATTGATACTTATATAAAACTAGATAAAATTACAAGCAAAAAAGGAAGAGGGGTACTTTAAAAATCTTATATGCTCTTACATGAAAGTAGGGGGTCAAAAATGGTCAAAATCTTGTTTATATTCTTTAATATGTATGATAAGACCAAGATATCCTATGTATTCAAAAAGATATGACAAGACAGGTTACAGTAATAGACAATATATTCATCAATTGCCCTCTACAATCCGGTACGCGACATCTTAGGCATCAAGTGTCTGCCACGTCACCACGCCTGCCAGCATTATTGCCCGCTTTCGCGTAATCACTAAAAAACATGACAAATTATTGATATCATTATTTTTTATCTTAAAATATCGTTATATTTTTTTCAGAATTAGTCATAGTCAATAGTGAAGTAAACAATTCATTAAAGTCCTTAAACTATTTTAAGTTAGTAATTTTTTTTTTTATCAATTCAAAATCAATATCGGTGTTTACTAAGCGATTTGAACTTCTCTCGGATATTGGCAATTTTATGATGGTTTCTGAATTAAATACCTTACATACATTATATAAAAAATCTTACTTTGGTGGTCCCATAATGTATTTTCATTGAAATTAACACAGACTAAAAATAAAGAAACTTTTAAAGCATTAAATATTTTAAATGTCCTTCAATCCTACATTATATTGATTAGTCATCAGCCAATTGTGTCCGGGCAAAAATTATTTTTCAAATTATAAGGTTTGTGGGTATTACTATTATATATAGATAACTATTATATACGCTATGCATTATCTAGACTCAACACCGATAATAATTTTTAACAGTCTCATATATTTTTCTTTGCGTAAGAATTTTTCTAACATTGTATTTCTGTCAAAACGTTAGATTAGATATTTTATATTACATATTGGCAATTAGATTCATTCGAGAGAAACTTGAATAAACATTTATTCCTTTTTAAGAAAATTTTTTAAGACAATAATTATGATTATAAGGAAAGTCTATCATTTACGATAAGCGCATAAAGTTTGAAATTTAAGTACTACTTTCTTGATTAAGTGTGCCTTATTTAAGAACGGTGTATTTGTATCATAATTTTCTTAAATGCACTGGTTGAACACATTATTATGTAACAAACGCGTAAACATTTCTTCTCGATTAATGAAATATGTATATGAAAAATTCGAAAAAGTACAAACGATATATAGAAAATTTGCTTACCAAATTAAGAAATGCAATATAAAAAGAAAATATATTATTAAACTAGAAGATCCGTTTAGTAGTTTGAAAAGAAAACCAAGTTTGGACAACCGTTCAGCGATTTAAAAACAAAATCTAATTGGCAATTCAAGAGATCCGCTTAGCAATAACAAAAATCATTGAAAAATCCTTCACCCAATTCTACCTCTATTGTTTCCTTCCCCTTTATCAAACCACTCACCTTTCCATCAAATATCCTATTCCTAACCAAGAGGCTGGCAACGCACTAGTGACTTGGGGTTGCTAATGTCCATGGGCGACGGTGACTACTTATCTCTGGTAGCTTGCTTGTTTGCCCTTCGAGAAAGCTATAAAAAGGATAAAAATGCTATACAAAACCTAAACAAAGTTCGTACGCTTTGCAGATCTAAAGCAGTATTAGTAAGCTTGTATTACAAATGTAGCAGTAATTAAAGCGCTTTGCATCAGTAAATTATAATGTGAATGATGAAGTTAACTCTGGTCGTCGTGATACGGACAAAACCAATAGCATCTATGAAAAAGTGGAGACACATTAGTAGTTACGACAGACTATTGATGACAAAATGGTGTTACTTTGTTGAAAAATTTATGAAAAAAAAAAATCCATGTTCGATGATACGTGGTCTGATCTGAAGTAACCTCACTTATTGTGTTTCCATTTACGCTTATATGTAAAACCAAAACAATCCAAACCATCTTTGAAATCATTGATCGTGAAGGATCAAATATGTAAGACAAAGATCGTTGTCGAAACACGCACGAGGTCCATAAACAGTATCAAAACTTCCTATAATAAAATATAAAATTATTCTGTATGTAGTGTAGGATCGGAAACATATTGTCTATTATGACTTTTCGCTTTCAGTACATATATTATTTCATGACAAGTTTTGTTAACAACTGATGAGATTAAAGAAATTCAAGTTCAAAATTAAAGGAATGTTAGTTCGAAATAAGATTCCTCCCCAACAGCTATTAAAGAAAGCGAGTTAATAGGAACGCGGTAAAAAAGTAATTCAGATAAACCGCCTGCTTGGATTAATAGAAAGTGTGTTCTTTCACTATTATAATGCCGGGCTGCGCACATATTTAGACACTCCATAATAATTGTAAGATTTTTAACGGGATGTTGTGTTGATTCACCCGCTTCATAGTCCTGAGCTTGCCTCTTTTAATTATTACCAGTTTCGATGACGTCAGTGGTCACTAGATTGCGAAGATAAACATATAGAAAACTGTGCAAAAACTATTTATCACACCTTTTATTTAAATTCTACAACTGAACAGAAGGCTCTTGGCATTATCTATAAGATGGAAACATGTTATAGATCTAAACGGATGTTTATAAATGAATTAATAATTTTAAAATATACTTAATTTATTGACAATAGAAAAATACTGCATGAAATTTTGAAAACGTCAAGTCATTTTCGGATATAATTTAAGAAATAGATAGAAGCACATTTGTGCCCAACATTATTAAGCTGTTGATTCTATGTGAAAAAGACAAAAAAACATTGAATATACATTTTTTAGATTTCAATAGCTAAAATTACATAAAGGAAACCTTATTAACCCTTATTACACAGATGTTTGACTCAAAAACTAGAAGATATATATTGACGAAATTCGGAGGAATCTTCTATAAGCCACTCCTTAGTGTGGTAGTTAAATAACAAAAATATATATTTCTAGGAGGGACTTTATATCTAAGTAATATACATATTATTCCATATATGTCACAGAATATGAAAAAAAAAAAATCCGTCAAACATTTTTAACAGTTCTTTAAGGTTTCTAAGCAATTTTTTTGATGAAAACAATATTTTGGAAATAATTGCTCCGAAAGTATCATAATTTGTGTCCGAACTTCTTCTTTGTTTTTTAAATCGTGTTAAAAAATATGAAAAAAATTACATAGGTAAAGGTATGATAGGATATATTGTTTTAGTTATTGTTTAAAAACTGCGCTTTTCAACAAAAGGACATAAGTGCTATAAAGATACGCTCTTTCGCTAGAGCACTTTTTAATATCGTATTTTTACATTTTGAGACTGTAATAAGTGTTCTAATTGTGTTTTAACACACTTGAAATTTGGTACATAATTATGTACTTAGGTACATACATTAAAATAGTAATGCATTACAGTAGTTATTTAATAGTAACAAAATGTATTTAATATAATACGTACTTTGTATGAAAGACCGTCACATAATTATTTATTTAACCTATTATTAACACCTTCGAAACGAAAAATCAATGTTAGTGTACACCTTACTGTCCAAAATTTCACAATACAAAAATAAGAACAAATTTCATACGTAGTGCATTTCTTTGAAGTAAATCTACTACGCTGAACACGGTACAATATGCTCTTGGCCAGTTTTTAGGTTGATAATTTCAAAATCGTCCTGCTCAGCTTAGACTTAATAAAAAAGGCGTGCGGCCTAATAAAGCATAAGATTTTATTGTTTAGCTTAAGTAATATAAAAGTTTCACATTAATTATTTGTATGATTGTGAGATTTAGCAATAGAACCTATATAGTGTTGTGATAAAAGAAGATTCATTTTAATATACAATGTCTCTTAGTGTCCATAAATTGTCATATTAGTCGTACACACCATTTTTTAAAATCATTAATTAATTAATTATTTTCAACTGTAAGTACATTAATGATGTGTCGTTTAAGTATCCATGAGTTGATATAACGATGAATAAAAACTTAATTATCATTTTCATATATGAACTTTCATATACTGTAATTAAAGTTATATCAATATAATTGATATTCATATTTAGTGATTTATTTACAATTTACCTAAGCATATATATATATATATATATATTTCATTGTGAAATATGACTACCCATAGGCAGGATACATTTACCGATGAAACAAATAAGTTAAACAGTAGACAAGCAAATATTTTGTCAGTGATAGTTGTTATTGTGGTTTTAAATAAAAGACTGATATGATAATTCCAAATACCTTAAAACGAACCCAAAGGAAATACATCATATTATAATATAAACGTTTATAAAAAAAACATGTATACATTATTTAAAAATAATAATACGGAATATACTCTCATGTGTTAGTAATATTCTTACACCGTTGTGCGTGCATGCAAAACTGATTTGCCAAACCTAAGACTTCTATTACACGGCATTCGACCTTTAGATAACTTTTTCGTTTTAATAATACCAAATTATACTATAGTATATTATACACAGTACACTGTATTGTTTTTTAACAGTCAGTACGGTTGTATTCCCAAAGTATTTTATTATATAAGTTCCTTATTGGATTGTCATTCCAGTTTGATATCATAATCTACTTTGATTTTTGTCAATCGCCCGGATAAACATTTCAAATAGGAAACCATACTGTTCGTATTTGAAGAAATTTGTGACAGCAGAGATATAAATTGTATCAAAGAATTGAATCGTAACAGATAAAACAATCTGAATATAAATCTCGGCTGAGATTAGTAAAATTAGTGATTAAAAACTTTATTCTGATTACGTACAAAGAAAAAGAAGTCATTTTTTTAGAATGTCAGTGGTTCTATTAAGAATATTTTTAAGTCATGTGCAAGTCAAAACATATTATATTTTGCTAATAAAAAAAAATGTATTATTAAACATTGTCAAATATATAATTTTTGTTTATTATTTTTTAACAAAAACAATTGGTTTCAACACTTGTAATGAATTTTTTGTTATTTTATTTTACAAACTTAGCCATCCGGCTTCATATGGAGTCTATACAGTTAAACGCACGTGGAGACGGTTTCATATGATGAATTTGTGATCTACTGTTTTTTTCAAACCTGACCCAAATTGTTGCTTGTAACTAAAACAAATGCATATGTAGCCTGTACGCACAGCATTGAGAGGTTTACAATGTTACTTTAAGACCATAGATTTTTACACGTTTTGCTGTAATTCATATAGTAAAGAACTATTTTCTATATTATTTCCAAAATTTTAGGTTCAGCAGTTTCGGAAATAACCATAAAGAAACAGCAAATGTAAGTTTGTAAGCACGATATTGAGAGATTTATCATGTTATTTTGAGACCGTAGTCTTCTTATAGGTTTTCCTATAATCTATAAATAAAGAACAATTTGCTATTTTATTTATAAAAGTTTATGCTCCGTTGTTTCTAATATAAAGGGGAAACGGTCAGTTTCATCCATTTTTTTAAATAGCTATTGCTATTTATTTTAGAATTGTAAAAAATATATTTTTAAGACCTTACTCTTTCATTTGTTATACACAGGCATATTACAGTTACGCATAGTATAGTTTGTAAAATATATTTTTAGTTATGCATAGTAGAATTTGCAAAACATTAATTTGCCTCCCAAAAGTAAACTGCGTATTCAAATTTATTTATTCACGCTACATGTCCGTATTAAGATCACAAAAATTCATATGTGAACCAACTTTTATTTAATCAGTCCAGTAGATTCGAAGCAAATTGGCCGTCATAGACAGACAGACAGCCACGCCAATGAGGGTTCTGTTTTTTCATTTGGATATAAGGAACCTTAAAGATATTATAATTATAACAATGCCTTATGGTATTGACTTCTGGTATAATACAGAATAGGCCCGTATCTGTATAATCAATTATTATTTAATTTTTTGATTTGTTTTTCGTTGATAACTCTGTATCATTAGGTACATGTATTTAATATAATTTCTCGCATTTAATGCATAATGTATAAATAAGAAAGCTAAATATATTAATACGGTTTCTTTTTTGTGCACATATGGAATACTAATATTAAACACGTATTTATAAAATACATAATATGAAATGTATAATAATATAAAATATATAATAATGTTGTATCTAAATATATAATAAGAATCTAGAGATAATTTTGTGAACATTTATTGGGGTAGGTAAAATAATAAAATTGTGTAGTTATAAATAACAATAAAAGGTGTCTAGCTAAAATATATTTGATTTATTTATAACCCATCTACAGAATATTCGTATTTGCAAAACTTCTACTACAACAATTTTCTTTTTCTATAATATAAATATGCACCAAACTCGGCATATTTAGTATAATGTTAGGTAGATATTTAATTAATGAAAAAAAGAGGCAATACTTTCAACAAAATCTTAATACGCTTCATAATTTATTGAAATCGTGGCTTTTTCGTTTACATTTACCTTGGAACTCGAAAAGTTTAAAAGTTTTTTTTAAACTTGTCGAGTTCTAAAGTAAGTTCACAAGTTTAGTGTTGCAGAGCATTACAAGCACTACCAGTTTAATAACTCTCTACAGCCAATCGGGCGGTCCGAAGCGTAAAATCAAGCTCCGCCACAGCCACTGCAGTACGCATGCTTGGCTTGCAACGAAATACAGATATTTGTTATCTCTTTTTAATGCGTGCGATACGTAGTTGTATAAATGAGATGGAATAACATGTGATACGATGAAATGCAAATTATTTTACAATCTGTAAGTAGCACGGACCTACGTAGGACTTGATTGCGGGAGGTTTATAGAGATTCAAATTCAAGCTTGATAGTTGTAAAAATATTAATGTTACCATTAAAGTAACTGTTTATTAATATGAGAGACTAACACCTTTGTCGCAAAATATGGAACATTTGGGTTATAAATCCCATATTAATAGTATATAGAAACAAATAGAGGGCATAATATAAACGCTGGGATCCGACGAACCTTCGTTGTTTGCACATGTATTTGCATTTTTTATTGTAGGGTGATGAGGTATAACCAGTCGATTAGAATTATTGATTATATGGTATTAATTATGCATTTTGAAAATTTTATATTTAAAGGTTTATTACCAAAATACAAAAAAAAATCGAATACGCAATCAATCATTTAAAAATTCTTCTTTTGTTCTGGACAAAAGGCCAGGACCCTAGTCGGATTAGCTAATTCAGCCCTCCAGAGCGTGTAAAGCGCTTAACAAAAACTGTGTTCATAATCAGACTATACCACAATAATTCAACTTTTTAACAAATGAAAAATAACTAAATGAACACATACCAAGTGAGTGTTCAAGGCATCTACCATTAAATCAAATCAAATACACAACCGTATGTGAAGAATTTTTGATATATGAATTTAAAATGAAGAAATATTGCCAATTCATCTGGAGATACATAAAATAAATCTACGTAGCTTAACACAACTTAACGTACACATATAGATAATGTACTCATTTCTCGACATGGTTTTCAAAGCTCCAGCGTGGATACCAATCAGACATTAAGAAATATGTTGTCCTCTCACGCATTTCTTGTATTTTTTCTACTTATACCTAGTCATAAAGAAACTTAACCTGTTCTTAAGCCACCACAAATATAATTAAATTCCAATAAATGATTTTAAATAAACATCGAAATGTTCTACTATTTTTCTCTCGCTTATACTTCACACGCCAGAAAGAGAGGTTGAATATTGTCCCTTAGATCATAAATTAAAGTTCGGAGCGGCCGGTGTTTTCGAAAATTTATGGCTCAGGAACATGTGTCCGTGAGCTCTGTCGCGTGACTGTGTTTATTAAGTTGTAATAAATTTTACGCGGGGCCCGTTCCCGCACCGGCGTCTGTCTGTTTGTCTTGAATTCCGATATGCATCTATATAGTTGATATCGAACCGAATCTTTGTGGACGAAATGCGTGTGAAATCCATAAAATTGTTGAATATTTTTATGGCATGAAATCGAAAAAAAAAAACGTTCACCGTTATTAAATTATTTATAGAAATAAATTGTTAGTAGATTTATACCTACTACGTACCTATTTCCTATAGATTAGATTCTTAAAGCATTGTAAGTATAGTTATTAGTGCTGTTTGAAATATTACTATGACACACGTAACTTATTTTCAAAACATTAAGAACAGGTAGGTTACAAAAAATTAAAACGGAATTATTATCTGTAAACTTTCTCAATTGTAAATAAAATATTCACATTATGTCCTATCTCCAAGCTCTAGTCATTGAAGGGATTCTAATAATTATATAACTCGGAATGAAGTAATCGAACTATAGAACCTTATTAGCTTATGCATTATTTTTAACGCTATAAACAAACCTGATTGATCAATAAAAATAATATTGTTTGAACCGACCTTATAAAGACTTTCAGTAAAAGAGACCAGACTGTAAATAGCAAAAACATTTGATTGTCTTGGTTTTTGATAGTCAAACATATGTTTTGTTATTTTCTTAATTATATATTTCAAACTTCAATACCGACAAAAACAATCTTAGAGATAGCCACTAGTAGAATAATTTTAACTATACGCATTTGTTCTTTATATTGATAAATTTCATTTACGTTAATTGTTAACAAATAACTTCTGCTCATATTAATGAGGATTGCATGAAAGTAGTCTAATAATGAACAACACTAGTTAGTCAAGCAACAAAAATTAACAAACTGTGGAAGTAGCTTCTCTTGCATTCTACTTCCATTTTACTGTAGCATAAGGTTTGTTCGTTTCTATTTACAAGTATATAAACAGAAAAAGTGAGCAATCTAAATTAATAATTATTCAACTAAGAAGTATAAATAAAACGTCCGTAACTCTGTATGGGTCTAGGTACACTCATCATCAGAGAACCTGGAATATGTTATGAAGCATTAAAAAAATAAAACTTCATACATTCAATATTCATACAATTTTTTTACATATGTATAATCCTTCGCCTATTACCCTAAATGAATGTTCAGAAAACAGAGTTATCAAAGGCAAACAAATCTCCTTTATATAACCCTTGCACACCTTTTTAATTTATAGACTCCAACGTCAGATGACCTACCATCTATTTTTTTTTGGTGTTCAGTCAATATATATTTTTTAAACCAATACCATTCTCTCACTATACCTTTCACTTTGTTTCTAAAGCTATTTTCAAAAAACAGTGCATTCGTATCACGCGGATATTCACCTACGCTATATTAATTCTAATTCTGTTTTTAATATTTTTTCTGCCGTACTTATATAGGTATTACTACAAGACACTAGCTCTCATATACATGTTTAACCAGAATTCCATTATGGACAGCTAAACGTGGTTAAACATTTACTATAGCGTTCCAAGGGCTATTTGCTTTTTCCATACATTTACTCTATTTTTATAACTTGTGAACAAAAACACGTAAACAAACTATATCACAGTTTCAAATCTCCCACTTTCTGTGAGTGTATTGCATTCCGCCAAGTCCTTACTATCTTAAGACTATCAACTTGGTCGTGCTTACATCCATTTTTATATTTTTTTATACTATGTTGACCTTCAGAAAATATTTGGTGAGTAGCTCACCCATCTCTAATTGACAATTTCATGTTATTACTCTTTGAAATTATTCATGATTCTTCCTGACATTGACTTTCGGGCACTTCTTTATTTGGCCAGGGACTATTTGACGACCAATCAAACCACTCAATAAACAAAGCTCCACAGGAATCATCCACTTATTCACTACATTAGCACAGTAAAAGTATATATGTGTTTTCTTTATAATGTGCACGGTCTACGCCAAATAACTTTGGTCATGGACATTTAGTCGCATTTCAATAATTACGTAGAAAGCTTCATGTACAGCCAAACAAGACTTCGATAAAAACTTATAATTTCATGAATATGACCCTATGGCGTTAACTTCAAAGCAGTAGCTGTTTAAAACTATACGTGTATGATTTTGACGTGACAACGTCTTATAAATTGGTTTGCCGGGTGACACTTCAAGAAACTGCGTTACGCTCCGCTCACGTTATGCGCTCACAATGAGGAGGCAGGAGAGACGCGTCCCTTCCACTCGGGCATGGTTAGCCCGCCTAAGGCGAGAGACGAACATAAAAGTGAAAGGCACGCGTCCCTTCCACTCAGATAGGAACAAGTTAAGTTGTAGTAAACGCTGTTTCATTGTACGCAAATGTATTGCAAGTTATTGTATGTATATTTGTATATAAATATATGTAAAGGTAAAAATAAAATTTTGTTAATATGAAATTCAGTGCGAGATTCTTTGTATAAATTAATGTTTTAAATATAATTCTTGTATAAATAAATGTTTTAAATTGTTACTATTATTTCATCCTTCTTCCTACTATACGAATGAATATTCACATTAAAATGATTTTACCACTCAAAGTCGTTGTCACGTAAAACTTTCGCCCGTATACCGACTTTACAGGCAACCAATTTTTTTTTAAATGAGGATTTTAAAAAATATATAATACTAGATATGTACCTGAATTGCAACCAACTTTATGCGCAATTAAGCTTATTGTTCAATTTTTTAAAATTATATCATGCTATAATGTATATTGAACATATTCTAAGTATTGTATCTATAAAATTTAATCATAAAGAAGCTTGCATTATTTAGAGTTAAATTTTTCGATCATGGGTAACTTTGAAGATTTGCTGTTTGACAATATTTAACTTGTGTGTCAAAAATAAAATTGAAACTCCTCGGTGACATTAGATTATTCGATCAATCAAGTAAAGTGTTATGCCTTAGAGATGATCTCTTTCAAAAATAATTATTAACAAAAATGTAAAGAATATCAACCCTAAGAGAGGATGTGCACTGGCACATCCTCTCACATTTTTTTTCACATCTAGGGGCTCGGAAGATAATTTTTCTACGGTGGCTCAGTTCGAGTTGAGAGTTATCACCCATTCAGTTACAATGTTCCTTAGTAACAGTTTAAAGCACTTTTCAATACACAAACAAAGTGTCTTAAATGTAGCTTGAGTTGAAAACTTGTTAGTCAATTTTCCCTTAGTCAGAGATAGAACCCGTTAGGTAAATATGTTCTGATTCGATAGTAATGTCTCCGTTTCGCCACCGTCTTTTTACATCGCTCCTTTTTATTATTCAAGCTGATATATTAATGTATTTAATGTGCAATATAAAATCATAAAATTTTCTTTAAAATTTTCAAACACCTCTGGGCCAGGTTAAATTATTTCATTATACTGAATTAAACCAGACAAAAATACTCAGGTATTAGCAACATTGAAAACAGTTTATGATAATTTCAAGTTGAAAATTGACCCTTTTTTTTTCACCCAAACATAATACCTTACACGCTAAAATATTAATGTACACTTTTACAATAATTTTCAAAGCTGTATGATGTCGCCCAAAACATCATGCGCTGTAGCCAGTGCATCCATGCGACGGTATTAATTAGTAGTTCTTAATTAGCAAGTCAAGACCCAAGGCGCGGAGATTGATGTCGTCCATTAGCGATAATTTCTTTCCAGCCATTCATCGAGCGGACCGGCGCGCCACCGAACAACGCGGTGTTTATGCGAACGAATTTATTGTTTATAACAATTTACATGAACGTTTGATTGTTACTTTGAACAATCGAATTGATTAATCATTTGATGCCTGAGTAGGTACATTTTGAGGATGATACGTAAGATCCTATATCATTTTGGTTGAATATTGTTTATTATAAAATAGCTTTTGCTCGTGCAACAAGCATTACTTGATTTTCACATAAATTATTCGCACTTTCAAGTAGATATTATATATTAAATTCCAATTCCGATTTATCCATTAACATGTTTTCAACAGGTAAGCAAAATTTCAAATCGTTTCTCCACTCTAATGAAGAATGGTTTCCTCATCGATAGGTAACTTATAAAAACTGCGGTACATCCTTATTATTAGATTTTTTTTTCGCTTTTAGAGTAACATTACATATTTGTTTATTTACTGTTTTAGTTCTGCTTGAATCGAACCCGTTTAACATTGACCGTATCCAAACAAGCTTTAGAAACTATTTAAATATTTACTGCAGTGCATAAATCAGTCAGGCTGATTTTTTGCATGAAAATTGGATAAAACAAAACGAACCGTCTCCTCACATAATGAAACAGTTATTTCAGTCAATACTAGTCAAATGTGAATATCGGTTAGGAAAAATCTTAAGCGATGGTAGCTGTGTGGTAAGAACGTTGCTTCGAATCGCAAAGTAAAGGATCCCATTCTTGGTCAACATCGAATTCGTTGACGCTTTTTTTTTTAACTCAGGTAAAATTTAAACCCTCACTCCACGGCTCAGAGAGCAGTTCTAGGCGTGGATCCCGGATTTTACCACTGCATTAGCAACAAAGGTCGTTAATCGTTCAAAGCCACCGATGGCCAGCGATACAGAGTTTAACTTCCAGAGCCTCTCGATGTGAAATAAGATTGTGGAAAAGTATGCCGCTGCAAAGAAATGTCAGATATCTGATCATGATCTTTTCAAAAGCCATAAGAACTGCAATTTTAAAAAAGATACTTGCAATTTATAAACGGAACGGCACGAAACCAAAATTACTGAAAATGAATTAAATTACTGAAAATGAATTAAATTACTGAAAATGAATTAAATTACTGAAAATGAATTAAATTACTGAAAATGAATTAAAATATTCGTTCCCAAAATTGTACAATTCTTCAGATCTTCATTTTGATGTTAATTCTTTTTAAAAATATAAAGACCACGACATAAAGGTAATTTCCTAACTTAACATAAAGGTATATAACTTTTCGGCATATAACATAACCGATGCGTGAGCAAAGGTCATTATGCTTTCTTTAAATCATCAAAAGCGAACATTAAAAAGTTAACGAAGACATTTGTACAGTACTGATCGAAAAAACTCGAACCCAAGTAAATTAGGTAATAGATATACGACCCTATGCAAATTTCGAATTATGATGAGTTACCCTGCCATTCTTTATTGCGATCTTTAAACTTCAATTTCGATTTATGTTTTTTTCTCATATCTACACTTGAACGATATAAGTTAACAATTTACTTTGAAACCAAAAAAGTAAGCGATATTTGATATTGATGATACTATTATTAGCTTTCCATTCGCATATTTTAGTAAATACCAATAATATGAATTTAACAAATTATTGCTGCTCCATATATTTGATATATATTTTAAGCATTTTATATACCTTTGAAATTTTGATTGTAAAGGTATATCTAGTCACTGGTTATGTCGAAAGTTCATCTGCAATTTGATAAACGCGCTACAGTGGCTCAGTTGTTAAAAACCTTGCAGAATGAACCAGAAAATACGGATTTCTAACCCTGAAAACCCGCGAATAGACTGAAGAGTTTTAGATTTAAGTCAAATTAAAACAAAAGTCAAATACCTCAGAGAGTAGCCGTCGGGCACCGTCGATCTGGACCTTGTCAATGCATTTTTGTCTATGGCTATCGGCAGCATGAATATATGGAAATGAGTCAGAGTATAGGGCTTAACATTCAAGTTTTTCGATCTGAAGTAAAAAGACGGCGCGAATGTACGACCCGATAGCGGGGCGATTGAAAACCTGACATGCCAATAGTTTTATGTACACCCAACTCTCAACTGTTTCGGCTCGTAAACGAACTCATCGTCAACACCGGTCCTTATTTACATTCTTAAACAGTTCGTAAGGAATGTAAAATGATAATTTTGTCCCGTACTTTGTCGAAGTCTCCGGGGGCGGACGCCGGCGATACCTCACCCACGGACATCTGTCGGTTATTTTAAATATCACCGTTCGGGCGGACTTGCAGTGTAATATGAATATAACAAAAATATTAACACGATATTTAAACAATTAATGAGAGATTCAAACGCGCAATTTGGTGTACGAATTTCGTATTCTGCGCGTGAGTTTAGCTCACGTGGAAAAAATCACTAAACCTCGTTGACGGTTACCAGAGATTAAAGGATTGAAATGGATCTCAGTAACACGTCAAAGTATACATGATACTTCTACGTACGTTGATATAATTTAGACATGACATAGAGATTATGCGTCTCATTTTAAATTTTATTGCTGTAAAAATTTATATTCGTTACATACGCATTTTTTCAATTCGAACTAAGTTTACGGGTCTCGTCACTTACAAATATCGAATTTAATTAAATGAAGTATTTTATTAGTTACCATATAGATAAGGTTAAAGTCCGTTTCGAAAAATAGAGATGACGTAGAATTTTTAATGGCATATAATTCATTATTTTACCGATCTTAATTTTATTTCACTTTTACGTAATTCATAAACAAATGTAATATTCTAAATATAATATAACTAACCTATCCTATTGCTTGGGACAAAAATAAACTTTGATATAGAATTTTATTTTTTGTTTTTCATTTCCGCAAGAAAATTTATATAAATTATGCGACACAGTACTTAATATGGTTGGTTCTACATTAGTGTCACATATGTCAAATAAGACTAACGCAATTCTAGATGCCTGTCCTGGTGATATCTATCTGTTCGGGTTTTTAAGCCAGGACATTATACAATAAAGAATAGAAAATTGCATTTTATTTCAAGACTCCATATGCATTCTATTATTACAAAAATTATGGAAAAAGCATCAAATCAAAATTGGACGATATTTAAAAAATGACGTAGCAGTCTCAGTTAAAATCATCAGACGCAGTTAAATTCGAACTGAAAAACGCTGAAAAGGTCTCGTGAAGCCAAATAACAGATCGCCGAATCGAATAGTGTCGGTATCGTCTAATTACGCTAATCAGCGACGAGCTTCGGGTGCACACACGTGGCGCGCTCAGGTGTACGCCCTCGGCCCCTCGCCGCGGCCCGCTGCCGCCCGCCCGCGCCGCGCCCGCCCCGCGCCGGCGGCGCGGCGCCGACCGCTCACCTCGGCGTCAGACGCGCGCCGCACTCGACGTCCGAAAGCCGGGAAAACACCAGCCGTTTTCCAGTACGCGGCCGCGGCTCGACGCGACGTCGAAAAAGTTGTGAACGCAGCAAACTTTCACGGCGGACCCCTACGCGGGACCGCTCACGGATTGTTTAATTGCGGATAATTAATACAATTGGTGGAAAGTGTTAAACCGGATCGTGTGGGGTTTGTGAATGCGTTTGCGACATTGATTGTGATCCTACAATTGATGGTATTCGGTCGGCCGATTTTAAGTGTTTCGTTTAAGCTCGAGTGAGTAGCTTTTTTTCTTTTCACAACATTCTCATATAGACGTATACAAAATTAACTCAATTGATACACATTGCACGCGTTTTCTCAGAAGGAGCGCCGTTGTAAAAATCAAAGCGTAAAGCAGTAAATCTCTCCGCGCCTCGAACTGTCCACTTGATACGGGACATTAAACTTATTATATCCCGTAGCCTTTCGACTTCGCGGCTTTGGAAAATAAGCTACAGGGTGAGCTCGACAACTATACACTTTTAATGTTACCGCAATGGACTTCGAGATTATACTGTTTTCAATGACTTTTCAAAAATATGACTTGTCTTTATACATCATCGGTCGAGTGGATCTAATTTAAAATCCATCGGGAACGTCTTCCCGTTTCTTCAAAGGCGAAAGCGTTTGAAAATAAAAAAAAGAAAAAAAAAACAAAAAGAAGCAATAAAATCGTTCGGCCCATTTAATACGCACCGGACGAGACCGACAAAAATCCTGAACTGAAATAAACCGCTCGCACATGTCCCCGGGCGTCAGCGTCTTCCCACAGCGCACGACAATAAGAAATATTAGAAATTGCCCACTCATTAATATTTTAATGACTTAAAAAAAATGTAGTTCTTACAAAAAAAGGTAGCTTTTTTAAAGTACGTAAAGTTTACGAGATTAGAATTGAGGATATTAGATGATTTTGAAATATTTAATAATTTTCTCTTCTATTTTTGATATCATTTACTTTATAACTTGCATGAACGCTGAGCTTGACATAAAATGAAATAAGCAAACTGTTGTTATAGTTTTAATATCTATTTAACGATTTGATTTGTTCTGTCGTTATTATGTTAAGGTGAATGATTAATTAAAGAAACAAACTAGTTGTAACCAATATTGCCTATTCACCATTCAAATCAAAGGCCTTACATGGGGGTACAAACAATAAATAGGTGCTGAAAAAATATACTCTTATGGTCTTATATTTACAATTGTTGATTTTGAAATTTTATATATATGTGCAAAAATTTTATATTAGAAAATGACATACCGTTAAGCAAGGAATAAATATTTTATTGATTTCATCAAATAATGTTAACAATGGAAAATATATTCTATGATAGATTCACTATTCCTAAAAAATATATTTCCTCCATAAACATTTAGAAAATATATTGTCACATGACAATATATTTTCTAAATAACATTTTTTGTTTAGATAAGTAATATTATTTGTTACCCAGCCATACATAAAAATGAGTCACATAGAAGTGGTTTTGTATGCCTAATAAATATACTTATTATATACTTATAATTACTTTCAATTTAATAATGACAGTTTTTCGTTATTATTGCGCACTGATTGGTATTATTTTTCAGCATAATATTAAGATTATGCGAAATTTAAATCGTTTGACTTTCAAATTCAGTAATGAGTCTACTGTAAAATTTTCTCTATATTTTATAGTTCATACAACAATGATTAATAATTAAATAATTTCAGTAGTTACTTAAAACGTTTCTAATGATTGGAAATGATATACAATACTAAATTTACCAATACCATAATATTAATACTAAATATATTAATAATAATAACACTAAAAATACTAAAACCTGAGGTACGTAGTCAGTAAGAATATCTAATTAAACAATTAATAGTCAAAAACAATTAAATTAACGTTAACAACAGACAATTGAACATTCACGATACTGAATCATGTCCCAGGCAATAGATATAAATCGTGTGCCGTGTAACGGATTGAAATCGTTTTGGGCGTTCAAAACACTTAACGGGATATAAAGTAACCGATTTATTTTCAAGTTTAAAATTTAAAAACCTTTACTTTGTCATAATTCTCTATGGTCTGCAAAGTCATTTGTAAAAGAAAATTGCTCGTTGTCAAATATTTCAATTAAATTATTTATTTGATAAAAATTATAAGAATTTTTGAGCTCTGAATTTAATAGTTTGGATAGTAATTACATTAATTGTAAATGTAAAGTATATATATATATCGCGTGTCTAATGTAATAGTACAAAATGTATTATGATTAACGCACTGATAATAACCAATAATAATTTTCTATGCCAAAATCTTTCACTGAAAATGTCGAAATGCATTTGAATATGACAATCGCTCGCTCACTAACGGTGAATGGAATAATTTTCAATTACGACACAAAATGCTGAATGCAGGATCATTAAGCAATTATATTACTTCCTTCTTAATTTTTTTAAGACAATTGGTGCTGCAACTTTTACCAAATAAAGGCAACAAAGTATTATGTGAATTAAACAATCGTGTTGCACTGATTTATAAAAGTTAAAGCGCAATTGCCGACTTTTTTCGCGGTATATTCGATTTCCCATACAATTTTCTATAGGATAGCGGCCATTATATTAGGTTGAACTGATTATTTCTTGTTTATAAGCCATTGGGTATTATTTTCTACACAAATTGTTAATGTGTTTTTGTTTGAAGGGCAGTCTTAATTTCGACGTAGCAAATTTAGTATCAGTCTAATTTTAATCAGGATATCTATCCTGATCAAAATCAACTAACTATCCAGTTGTATTCATATAGTTATTTATGCAATGTACGTATCTAGGAAAGATATAGAGAAATAGTGAATGTTAACAGTGTAACTACAAATATCGAAATATATATAAAAATCTATAAGTGATAGAAGCCTATTAAGTAATTTTACGAAAAAATATATACGGGTTTTCTTAAGGTCTAACTAATATAACAGTATATAAATTACATATTTTCGAACTACGCCGTACTTAAGCGGAATAAAACGATAAAAAACTAAGACTTCTCTTTTAGCTGTAGTCTTCTGTATTTGATGGAAAGGTAATATGCAATTCGATTTATATCTATACTGGATTTGACACCGAATAATTTAAATCGGTTTAGTTGGCTTTATTTTTTCACTTCATAACCGGGAATTATATAACTATTAGGCCTTTTATAAAATAATGTGTACTCATTAAAAAATACATAAAACAATTAATCAATAAATAATCTAAAATCGGAAGAGAAATACATTGTAGTCCACGTGGGTGGGGCTGCATGCTCGCGGTGGTTAGTCCAAAATAAACCCATTTGATTACAAATTATAACAATATGAGCATTTTGTTTCTACAAAGACTTTGTTTTGTTATTTATTGTTAAAACAAAGCACCTTTTAATAGCGCCGAGTTAGTTTTAGAATCTTAACCGCATAGTTACAATGAACACGGATATTATTTAAGGACAAGGTCTGTGAAATCACCAATTTAACAAATTATTGATATAACGTTTTTAATTAACCTAATTTGCGCATGCTCCTTCACAACCAACTGTATGTAGTCTTGTATAGTAACAATTATACAAGTTTTACAACATCAGTTTTCCTATAGTGACACTAATTTCTGTTGCCATTAGGTTTTACGTACTAGACCACTTGTGTATCGCCTCCAGACAATTTTTTGCTGCAGTGCTTTGTTGCATATATTTTCTTGATTTGAGATCGCATAGGAAGATATTTACAAGTAGGTACGACACAACGCATGGAAAAATCGAGAACGATTTCAGACGAATGATGTATTCGCGTCCAAACATTTCAATAGTATAAATTGTGTTAATAATATCTTTTTACTCCTGTAATAATTGTGGTGTGAACGTATTATGTGAATTAATAATAGCAAAAATGTTATGCGATTATAAATTTTTTTATGAAATAAATACGCAACAAACGTAACTTAAAGGTGGTTTACTTTTTTTATAAAATACCTCTGACGTATTACTCGAATTCACATTTAGACGTCTTTCATATTATATTTATCGTAAACTTTTCTATCGTGCGAATTATTCACACTGTATATGAGCACTTATTTCGCTTATGTGACAATGCGAATATATACCATTTTAAATATAAATAGTATGTGTTTATTGATGAAATCATAAAAACGTATAAGAAAAATTCAAACTAATATTTCATCCAATTCGGTTTTTATCCTTGCCCGCTAAATATTGTCGAAATAAAGTCGAAGTGTCAATTATTCTAAGTTTCGATCGGTTTCCTAAAAAGCGTTTGCAAAATATTGAAATATAAATGAAGTTTAGATAGAGGGCAAAGTGGATGAGGTGGGCGGATTTCAAGGCAACAGATGCCCACGTCGATTAGGGAGTTAGTGACGCAAATATGACGGGAGACACGGGGAGGTGGAAAGTTTTGTACGTCAGGCGCACTATTGACCTTAAAATTACACAAGACAAATAAATGTTTTACAGCAGATACTTGTAAAGTGCAACTCGAACTTTATTGTTACTCTTACATTTCGTCGTTAAGACATTTGATTGTAATGTTTAAAATTGTCACGATGGGTTAAAAAAACTGTAACTTTAGTGACTTTTTGGTATAGTAGGTATATGGGTGCAGTGTTTTGATGCATTTGATTTTATAAGTTGTTTCATTAGTTTAGTTCGTACAAGTGATACCAATATCTTTTAACATATCATAATTTATTAGAAGTTCCAAGGAATTTCAATTACCCTTTCATTGTTGATTCACTAATCTTTCACTGACAGTTTAATTTACATAAATTCGATTTATCTATTTTCTGCTATTACTTTACAACAACTCGAATACTTTTACCAACTAATTATAGCACAGTACAGTAGCGATAAGTGAAATAATACTTACGAATGAAACGATTAAGCTCAAATAACACAATTTAATTAAAATAATAAATCTTGGAGTGTGCGTTTGTGTCTGACAGAAATCGTCGGGGAAAGCCGATGAATATACTAATTTGCCTAAAGACGTACGCTTAACAGAGTTCATAAATCGGGCAAAGTGAGATTCGGCCTACCGCGCTCGCCCATAAACATCGGCGGACACTTTTATTGCCCCACCACGTGGCGCGACGCGATTTTTTTCAACACTTGACATCTGTACTTCACAGAGCATGCCGGTGCGGGCCCTCGCACTAATTTATCGTTTTTGAATAGGACCACAACCAAAGTTCTCCGAAAACCAAAAATGGCGGCATAAAATTGATGATTTGATAAGAGATTTATTTGTACTCTAATAAGTTTGAACACGAACGACATAAACATAGCTCTCGTCTAAGATTAGGTATATCGAATTTCCGCGGTAGATACAGTGTCGGATCATAAACGATTCTTTGTGCACGGGAGCGGCGCGCCTCAGGGCCGGACATTCATCACTTGTAACGAGCCTCGACACACTTGACCATCTAATGTGTCTCGTTTTATCGCAGGTCCATCAATCAAGCGGCCGCACCACTCGACGCGGACAATTGAGGCGGAGCGGAAACACAGGCGGAGCTCTGCCGCCGCCCCGCGCGGGATGTCGGCCGCCGACTAACGCGTCTCACGGCCGCAGGGACAACCATACTGTTATCGATGAACGATCTCAACTACAACGCCGGTATGAGCTCGTACCAGTTCGTGAACTCGTTAGCATCGTGCTACGGGTCACAGGGCGCGCGCGGCGGCACGCCCGGGGAGCAGACGCACCCTGCACTGGGCGCGCCCGCCGCCGACTACTACAACCCGAATGCGGCCGGCGGCGCCTACCCCAACGCGTGCTACTCGCCGCCGCAGGTGCCCCACTACCCGCAGCACCCGTACGTGCCGCCCGCCGCCGCCACGCACATGCAGCCGCAGGCCATGATCGACTACACCCAGCTGCATCCTCAACGAATCGGCGGCACCGCTTCTCACCTTCACCAGCACTCCAACCCCAGTCCCGGTACGCTCTCGCCGAATCTGTTGGCTAACCCGCCGAGCGCAGCCGCCGCAGCCAGTTGCAAGTTCGCCGATTCGACGTCGACGACGGGTGTCGCTTCCCCTCAGGATCTGTCGACGTCGACTGGCACCGGTCGGACGTCACCGGGCTTCGGGGTCGGCGGACAAACTGCCGGAGGGCAGAACCCGAGCGGCAAACTCGGGCTGACCACACCGATCGCGTCACCCGTCGAGCACAAGGCGAACGTCACTCAGAACATCTCGAGCCCGGCCTCCAGCACCTCCAGCAACGAAAGTAACGAGGCGAACAACTCTAACTCCGGCAACGCTAAGAATACTAAAACGGCCGCCAACGCTCAGGCCAACCCGCCACAGATATATCCTTGGATGAAACGAGTGCACCTAGGACAGAGTGAGTTGCATTTCAATTTTTCAATAACATACGCGCTATGGAATCAAGTGCACATTGTAAATTGCACTGACATTTTTTTTTTCTATACGGAGAGCGTTTGCAGACCGCGGCCATGGTGCCGCGTAAAATTACAAATTGCTCAATTTCCTCGCTCTAACAGGCGCGCCGGAGGCCACGCCTAGGAAAGTAAAAAACTTCTAATGATTCGGCTGTTCGTTCGTTTTATATAAATAAACCATTCATCAATCGGGGGCGGGTGGAGACAAAACAAATTATATCTATTTATAAAGCATTAGCACATTTAACGTTGGTCTGGATCGATGTGCCCGGCTGATGGATGGTGTTCATAATAAGGCATAATGGCTTTGTTGGCGGCTGCCGCGGCCGGCCCGCAGCCAGCCCACTAGGGGTGTTTTTTCTCCTCAGCTAAATCTAATGACGAGGAAGTGCGTCGTCACGATGACGACCCTTTAAGGGCTTCGAACTTCTGGTCTTGACCGGGGATTCATCCTTCAATTCGAGATTGATCGTTTTTAAATTTAAATCCTTCCGAATCCGTGTACGGTATTTTCTAGCGCAAGATTTCAGTTTTACCCTTTCCGTTGTTTCGAAATAGACGTATCTAAAATAAAAATTCCACGCGGGACCGTTTGGACATGTTAGCGCGGACGCGCGGACGGAGCCGTCGCCGAAGATAACGCGTCGCGCAGATGTCGCGCCGCCAATGTTCTTGGAAACACTTGTCTGGGACCGCGCACCGCGTATTATCTCGTTAGAAGAAATGTGCTATCCGACCTTGTTTACTTTTCTTTGGCCGTGCTTCGTAATATAACTCATTCCTATTTACAAGCCCCTGCTACAGTCGAAGCTGTACTCACGACGGTCACGATGGCTATCTATCGAATATGACGCTGACATTCGTCCACTTCAGTTATCTTTGTGCTCGTGTTCTCACGTGCTCATAGAAATTCGTAAAAAAAAATTAAGAATAATATGCCTGGAAACCTATATACTCGAACTAGGTATATATTATGACACTTTATACTTTTAAAAAAAAATACTTTATTCACCTATTTTTTGCATTTGTACTTCTGTTCTGTTCAAATATATTGAGGGTTTTAACAATTTATTAAATAAACCGTTCAGCTCAAGGATGTACATTAAAAAGGAATAGTGAAAATGGCGTGGCGAAAAATTCAAAACGTAATGTGGATTGGTATGTGAATCCTATCTTTAAAATCTCAACAGGGTATCTATATTCTCTAAATGGCTTATCAATCTGATGTATGTAATGGTTAGGACCTTCTCCATCCATTTTCTAGACGGCCATCATAAAATTGCACTCCGTTAATGTATGATCATATAAAGGTGTTTAACGGCCTTATTTAAATCTAAATTTGTCTCCCTTTGTATTTTGTGTTATAGTGCAGAAAGTCGTCTAAAATGTTATAATAGACATGCTCTCAAATATTGTTATCTAAACAATATTTAAATTAAATAATAATTGTAATGCCAAATAAAATACAATGCTTTAAACTCTACAAGGCTCAAATAAGTCTACCAGGGAATACGTCGCCCAAAAAAAAAAAAAACAACGGACACAACCAAAGCCGACTTAACGCTGTTTATGTTATGAAATAAAAGGTATACACAAAACAAATATGCAAATATATTTAAAAAGGTAAAGGGAGGTCGTGGCCCTCACGTGACGGCGCTCTATAACTCAGCCGGCTGCAGGAAGCGGCCGCACTGTTCGCATGTCGCTCCGTGTCACGACTTGTGAAATTTCAATACCATATTTACTATGCTTAAACTAGATATTAGATATAACTCAGAGATGATGGCGAAACGTTCGAAATTAAAATAAGACTATTTAATGAATACAATTTCTTCATATACATTTTATGATCTAAATATATATAGTGAAATCAATAGATAATCCAATTTTTTGACAACAAAAGTTGTTACTGTATTGTGGAACTATATTGATAGTATTAGATAATACTAATTTTTAAGTGTTCCGTACTATGTTTGGGTATAGTATGGAACAATATACAATCGATCTATCAGTCTGTTTGTCATCACGAGCAGATCCTTTCTTAATCAGACACTGTAAAATATTGAAAATTGACATTAGGAATGGTAAAAAAACGGTGCAGTGTGAGGTTCGTGATATTTCTTACATACACATTTTGAAACAAAACAATAAAGTTAATCTTCAATATAAGTAACAAGATAAAACCTAAAAAATTTTAATTTCTGAAAGCTATAGATCGTGACATGGAATAAAAATAACAATAATTAGATATGAAATAAATATAATACATTGCGTAAGTTAATATAAATGAAGTTTTCGTTAAACATTGCCGACCACGTCTACCGCTAGTATAACAAAAGAAAAACAAGTCCAACACATTAGTATTGTACATAGTATTGAAGTAATGTACATTAAAAATAAACTATGGATCGATACGAATTTATTAATAATAAGAAATGGATTAGGGTACAACGAAACTCGAGTAACTGGATAATCGTTACTCTATCATTGATTGTTTGTCTAAAATTATAAAAAAAACACTTCTATCACTGAATAACTTTTTACAAAAGTAATTTATTTGCTTTTATGTTCGTAACATTTTATACGTATCGTATAGTAAGTATTACAATACGCTTTTATGGCTAGTTCAATTTGTGTCTGACCGTTAAATCAAGCACTACGTCGCGTTCGGCTTTAAACCACGTAAAGTTTTCTTGGCTTTTTTTTATTCTCCTTCCTCTCTTTAGCACTCTATAGGTATTCAGCTTCAATGCTTTGTCATTTTCAAATTCAACTTTTCGTATTAAATACAAAATAAAATGTAAGAGCTAATACGTTTCATGGCTCTAATAATTAAGTGCAACTACGTAGAAAGATCACTATAAGCATTTTGTATGTTTCTAGCTTAGTACATATATTATTAATAAATCAATCTTCTTTTGACTGTATACGTACCAAAATATTCGTAAACGAATTTGTATACAAGCATTTGTCATAGTTATTAAATGTCTGTAATCAAGATAAAATACAATTCTTGCCTCTTAAAAAATATCCGGGTTAGTGACAATAAGAAAAATGATAGTGCAAATGATATAACAAATACAAATGTACCATAATATTTAAATTGTAATTGATTTTGAATTAATTATGAATTTTTATGATTACGTTTGACAAAAGAAGTTCAGTACTTCTCAATTTTTTTTTCAAATTGCTATTTCCTGGATAAGACTTTATGGACAGTATTGTCATGAATATATTGTCGAAGAGCTATACTAGCTGTACATTTGCTTTGTTACTTTTATGTCTTTAAATGTACACAACTATTAATTTTCAATTACATATTAAGCAGTAGTGATTTTTTTCTATAATTTTATAATCATCAAAACTTTACTTTGAACATTGTTTTATGTTTTATGGGTGTCTGAAGTAAAAGCAAAAATTGTCAGTTATTTAAAAGCGAATCTTAAAAAAAACCGAATGTGTTTCTTTGAATTATTTAGTATTCCACATATCGATTAAGTAAAATTCATGGTCTGGATAATCGATTTACTCTACAAACGATGTTTCAGCACAATTAAGATGCTCTTGATATTTGGTCCGATAACTGATCAAATAAAAATTTTCGCGACAAACGTTTCGTTTGAAAAAAACAAACCTTGATTTGCATCACTTCTGGTATGGTGTAGCAATCACAAAAATATGTCTGTCTGACCAAAGGGTGTGATCGTCTTCTCTTTTCTTATAATCCTTGTAGAAAATTAATAATCCCTTGTTAATAAGACGATGGTTGACGCGTAAAAAATGTTATGCTTTTTGAGAAAATATGTCTTTATTATTAAAATTAATAGCACAATTTTAATTTAAAAATGATATCTGTTAGGCAGTTATATATTCAAATAGAGCGGTTGATGACCGTTGTCACAATAATGGCAATGGTTACAGGGACCGACGATTGTGTTTTTTAGACACAAAATAAGTAGCTTAATTTAACTCAAGTTAATAAATTTATTGAGAAAAATTTCCCAATAAATTTACGAATGTTTAAGGTGAGTAATTGAATATATTAGCTTCTAGTATGAAAGAAACACGATATACAACAACTAGATTACCACCAACACATATTGCATAGATAATATCCTGATATCTTTACTTCATATGTTAAAAGGAATTTATTTAAATTTATATAATAAATTTTACCCTCCACTGTGATTAATGTAAATGGCTATAATGAAAATATTTATTCATTGTCATTCTTACTGCAACAAGC
>BGZK01002396.1:0-59079 GCA_005406025.1 Eumeta japonica | reverse complement strand
AATGTATCCGATCATGTTTAAATTAGTTTTTGTTGAAAGTATTTAATAAGCATCATCTTCGTTTTTTTCCATATTTAATGGAAATACGGCTAAGAAAATAATGGAAAGGATACAATTTTTGCGACTTCCGGAGGGATTATTTACAATATTACTTACGTAATCTGAAGAATAGCTAAGGAACTTTAAAGCGTTTATCAAATAACTGTTGAAATATGCGCCAAAATTTTTCTCTGATTCCATTACATGTATGGAGTGCACCTCTAGAAATATTAATTTTTGTTGTTTTAATACCACACTAAATAGCGGCTTATACAAGACACCTACACTAAAAATTTCAACAATACACGTCTTTGCAGTTTTTAAATAACATGCCTTTAACATACGGACAGACGGATGGACATGGCGAAACTATAAGCATTCTGTTTTTGCCATTTTGACTCGTAATCTTAATAAATGAAGATACTTCAGTGGGTCAGTAAGTTGCAAGAATCAGTTTGACAAATTTATCAATAATATGAAAATGTGCAGAATCAGTCATTATAATATTATTTAACATAATACCTAAGCTGTTTAGCGTAAATAAAAAATAAACAACAAAAGGAATGGCGAAAGTTATAAGTCAACGTTGACAAGCAATTTTGTTAAGACGATTTTTTTTTTAATGAAAAATAATTGTATTTTTTTCGCACTAACTGTGACTCCTTCAGTACAAAAAAAAACAATGGCACTCCGGGAGTGCCAACGAAGTTGAACACTGCCAAGAAAACTTGAACAATTACCTGTGTATTTTTTTAATCATCAGGAAAATTTTTTTGAATCATCAGGAAATATTATATGTAATATACGTGCAGTACATACTTGTAAATGAAATATTTTTTTATTAATTATTACAAACTATTACTACAAAAATTACACTATAATTTTCATTTAATGGGCTATTGTATATAAAAAATATAACGGTTAATATTTTACATACAAAAACTGCAATCTATCGCTTAAAATGTAAATTTACAAATTAATTCAAAAAGTTCCGACATGAATATGTATCTATATTGTATGTATATAGACAATATATGATTATATTATATATAGTTATGTCATCAATGTATTTCAACCCAAACTCAACTCTCGTGTAAGCGGAGCCAATATATGTAGAGATACATATATACAGAGGTATAGGTTACGGTAACGTAATAGTGTCACGAAATCAATGGTTTTTTCCCCATCTCAAAAAATACCTACCTGCATGTGTATCTATGTACGTGCATACACAATATATGAACATATTTATATACAGAGGTATAGGTTACGGTAACGTAATAGTGTCACGAAATCAATGGTTTTTCCCCATCCCAAAAATACCTACCTGCATGTGTATCTATGTACGTGCATACACAATATATGTACATATTTATATACAGAGGTATAGGTTACGGTAACGTAATAGTGTCACAAAATCAATGGTTTTTTCCCCATCTCAAAAAATACCTACCCGTATGTATCTATGTACGTGCATACACAATATATGAACATATTTATATACATATTATGGTAACGTAACAGTGTCAGTGGAGCTCAATGGTTTTTTCCCCATTTCAAAAATGCCTACCTGCATGTGTATCTATGTAATGCATTACACATATATGTACATATTTATATACAGAGTTATCGGTTAGGTGACGTAATAGTGTCACGAACCAATGGTCTTTTCTCCATTCCAAAATGCCTACTTGTATCTGGCGTACATGCGTAGATACAATATGTACATATTATTATGTACAGAGGTATCAGTTACGGTAATGTAATAGTGTCACGAGCTCAATGGTTTTCCCATCTCAAAGAATACCCAATGTGTCGAAAGAAGTTTTCATTTAAAAAAAAAACAGATGTAAGTCAATAAAAAACATAGTTATACAAAAAAAACTTTTTTAAATTGACTGCATTTTTTACGAAATATAAAAATATATCAATGCCTACTTCAACATCCATTGTTCGTCAATACTTGACGGATTTTACAATTTAATAATGTATAACAATGAAGCCAGCTAGCTCTCAGTGGATTGTCAATTAGATAGATTACTTGCATATTATTTTTGTTTAGTTGAAAGCTTTTTAAATATTAAGGGGTTTTTCGCGCTTTTTATTTATAGGTCACTATGAAATTGCTTTCATCTGGTTCCTGTCACGCCCGCAGTGATAAATTATGCAGCCAACCATTTTTATTATCGGACCAAAGATAAGAGTGAATAATTTAAGGCATTACT
This sequence comes from Eumeta japonica, assembly GCA_005406025.1. NCBI lineage: Eukaryota > Metazoa > Arthropoda > Insecta > Lepidoptera > Psychidae > Eumeta > Eumeta japonica. Next base: position 56,815 of record BGZK01002396.1, on the reverse strand, counting down.
TTGTGTTACTAATGCGATTGAATACTACAAGGAAAGTGCGCTTTCATAAAAAGGCTTAGTTATTTGTATTGATTGATCATTATAGAGAGAAGTGTGTCAAGTAATCGTTCATGCTGTCGAATACGTTCAAATATTTACTGAATACGAGAGTATTGATTAATTGTCGACGATCTGTTTCTGTTTGTATTATTCTAATTAAAGCTATTTTCATGCAGTACAGAAATCGGTCATAAATAAAAAAAGAACAAATTAAAATTGATATAAAAAATTAAAATAATAAAAATTAATAACCAGTAATTGTACTAAGTTACCAATTAGACAGACAAACAACTAATATGCTGTGACGACAATCCATACGGGACTAACATAAAATAATAGTAATTATATCTATACTAATATTATTAGTCTGGTCGAGAAGTGAGTTTTCACAAACAGGACGAACTGTTAAACAAATGAAAAAAATTTGTAAAAAAAATTATTTTGAGTTGTCTGTTATCTCAACAAAATTGTCTTGAATAAGAAAAAGTCGTAAGTTGATACTAAAAAAGATATAAGCGTTTAAGGATGCTAAGAATTAATTTTTTATAAAACAAATGCTCATAATAATAGAACCGTTTTAAATAATGAGCAGGTAAAATACAATTTGAGTAGATTAATTAATTGTTTAAAAGATCGTCCTGAATGTCTAAGACCATATAATCAATAGTTAAGAAGTTATAACAATTTATAAGTTAATAAAATCGGTGACCGCCTCCAGGTTGATGTAGTGAAATATTTAAAATGCCAAAAAAATATAGAAAAATTTCTTTCATTAATTTGATGTACATAACTATATTTATAATTTTCTAAGTAACGAAAAAATTATATAAAAAGTCAGAATTGTTTATAACAAATTGTTTATAAGTAAAACAATGAAAATATTGTTGAAAAAATTTTTTTTAATTCTATTTGAAATAAGAAATTATGATTTTAGAAAAACCGATTTCTTAATTAATAATTTAAAGGTCAGATAAATAAAAACGGTTATTAATAATTAAAAAATTTTTAAGAAAATTTTTTTCTAAAAATCATTATTTCACTTTTGACAATATAATGGCAAAAAATTTTTAAATATTAAATTTGCCTATTTTATATAAAAATTTTTAAACAAATGATAAAAAATTTTCAACAAAGCAATGAAATGTAAAAAATAGATACAAAAATAGTTAAAATCAAAGATTTCGTAAAAAATTTTTTAACTACATTTTCCGGATTTTTCATTTTGTTAACTTAGAAAAATCATTATAAACAAATAAAAACTTTTAATAAATTTGTTTATTGATTATATCAGAGTAAGCTCCAAGAGGAAAAAAGATTTTTAGCTAAATTATTTAAACGTTTATGATAGATTTTATGTTATCTTAAGTTCATGAAAAATTACTTAATTAACAATTGATAACTTAAACAAAATCAAGTTAAAAATATTTTGTAAACTGATTGTATTCCTTCAAGTGTCTAAATGATACTATAATTTATTCAAATTTTATTTTGATAATAAATATTATAAAAAATTATTTTCTGACGCTTAGTTTGTTTTATGGCGACGTTACAACGTTGAACTGCCATGGGAACGCTATTTTCAGCGTTAAATTAAAATTATAAATAATTGAGCTACAATTTCGAGTCAAGACTTTTATGAAATTTTCCTCTTTCAGAATCTTTTTTTCAAAATAGAGCTTTTTTTTAATATTTTTGAAATTATTGTTAAAAAACGGAGACCACCTTTTTCTCTCTTCCAAAAAAAATTCCAACCCCTTTTTCAGAATAAAATTCTGAATGCAAAAAACCAAACCTCATATTTTTTAAATTGTGCTAACTATTTTTCGCAGAAAACTCACTTCTAGACCAGACTATATAAAGCTGAACAGTTTGTTTCTAACCAGACTGCAGCGAAGTTAAAAAAAAGAGTTGTATGTTTAACCTAATATATATAGATATTTTTGATAGTTCTCCTTTTTGACTCATAACTATTAAAATTATAAACCGATTTCGGTATGTTATACGTTATTAGATTTATCGTGCGCGAGTCTCACTGGGTGTATTATGATTACAAAAAAATAAAACAAAATAACGGACTTTTGGCCTCAATTAAATGTCTTGAATTTTTTTTTTCTTTTAAACGTAAGTGGAGCGCACTATGACTTTCTAGAACTGACCACTTACATAAACAATATTTAAAAAGTAATTACTTACATTTGAAAATGGAATTCTTTAGCTGTAGAATAGTTTGTTTCATGCAACTGCCAATTATTCTTTGGACATTGTGACGTCATTTTAAAAATTGCGTGTCTTCATCACTGTGGACTTAAATTAAGAAAATTTTCGTTGTATGATTTTTTACGATTTTGTTATTCGACAACTCAGCAGAGCCTCGCTCGGCTTTTAACGGCTTTTGTCGATAAAGTACCATGCAAGAATACTTTTTATAAATGGTTTGTAGAATACAAACGCGATTGTGTCAATTTCAGTGACGGATTTCGTGATGGTCATCCGTTCACCGCTGTGAACAACAAAAACATCGATGCTGTGTGCCGTATAATCGAAACAGACAAGCATGTGACCTACCATGAAATTCGACAATCCTTAGGTACAGGCATGTGTCAAATACAATCAAACCTACACAAATATTTGAGTATGAAAAAGCTGTGCTCGCGATGGATCCCACACAATTTAACTGAGACTCACAAAATGGATAGCACAATGCCATGATTTCCAGATTCAAGGGACGGACGTCAACTTTTCTGTGCGACATAGTAACAGGCGACGTAACATAGATTTATTACTGCGATCCCAAAAAAAAGCAGCAATCGTCCGTATGGGTCTGTCGAGGTAAGCCGAAACCAACCAAAGTGGCACGCAAGCAAAATACCTCTAAGCGGATGAGCGGATAAAATAGGACACGTTTCTACTGTTGCTTTGAAGTAACGTCGTACCGTGAATATTAATTAGTACCCGACCATTGTTTATCGAAAGTTATTAATCAGTTCCGTAAAAATAACCCTAAATCTTGCACCACAACAATGCAAGTTCTCACACAGCCAAACAAGTAAATAAATTTTTGAAGGAAAAAAACATAAAACTTATGAACAATCCTGTGTACAGTCTAGTCCTGCCGCTTTGCAATTTTTTTGTTCTCAAAAATGAAGAACCAATTACGCGGTCAACAACTTTTATCACCAGAGGAGGCTTTAAGAGTATGAAAAACATGTTTCCGAAGTCACCGGGGAGGAATGGCATAAAAGTTTTCAAAATTAGTTTATTCGCATGAAAAGGTATATATATGCTAATGGAGAATATTTTGTGAAACAATAAGTTCATTTATGGTCATTCCTATTAATTTTTTCTCATTCACTACAGAAATTTTCTGTGCGACGTATTTATCAAGTTAGGTATAATAATGAACGCGATAATAAAAGTATATACAGCTTGTACTATTGACTTCAATTTGTAATACTGACTTTAATTTGTCAGTTGTAGTTACATGATTTATTAACTTTTGTAGCAGAAAAAAAATATGAATGATACCTCTTTTAAAACGATATTTGCATTTTACATGCAAATGGGACCGATTTAGTTTAACACTAAACTTACCACTAAAACTTATTCAATGAAACCAAGGAATATACGTAAGCAGTAATTGTAACTTCGGCGTCATTGAATAGGAGATGCAGAAAATTGATTGGTCCACGGTATCATCCAAAGACGTCAAGGAATGTGTTAAATCCTTCTAAAGGACCGTTGGAGATATTGTTGCAACAAATACACACCTTACTACCAGACGTCCTACTCAATACCCGACTTGGTTCAGCAAACGTTTATTACGGTCCTTGAGGGAGAAAAATAAATTTTATAAGTGATACAAGTTATATGGTAACCCTCGTGATTATGATTTCTCGTTTCGAGGAAAACGTTGCAAATTGATGATACAAGAATGTTTTACCAACGTCCTTGAAGCCACTGAAGAATCCCTTACCAATAATATCAAAGCATTCTGGAAATCACCATTTTAATTTGTCTACATATCGAAAGACCACGAAACAGATTTCTCAAGTTTCTCTCGCAAAGATTAATTCTTCACCGATATCTCACGGGCTACAAACAAAGGTGTGATAGAGTTAAATTACCAACTCTCAAATCCGTCGCAAGCAGTACGATCTTTTGTATCTCCACAAACTGATACACTCCATAGTCGACTCGCCCTCGCTTCTCCTCTCTATTAACCTCAACATCACGCATAGATTTCGACATCACAGAAAATTCACCCTACATGTATATAGTAATAACACCGGTTATTGTCACCCAATTTCAAAAATGTGTCGCCTTTACAGTGATCTGGCATTTAAATAAGATGTTATGGACATTTTTGAGGCTAAACTACATATATTCAAATGATCCATAGAGGTGGTTTTCGATTTACGCTAAATCCAAAAGAATCTTGTTTCGTATCGCTCCTCATTATCATTGCTATGCACATTATATAGTAATAGCACGTATCAGTCATTATTTTTGTTTTATATTTTACGTATCTTTTAATTATTTAATACTTCCTTATTCTCTGTCTGCATAGCATGCTGTGTAGCATATAGGATCACAATCCTGTCACTAATACAAAATTCTTATGCCCACTAACAATGCAACGATTGTTATCTATTTTCTGTACCATATGTGATAAATAAAAGAAACACTTCGTCGCATATGAACTTTAAAAATAAGCAAAGATGGGCATATTTTAGTATGTAGTACCACGGTGTGCGCGGATTGCAGGGCACTATGCTCCGCTTCAAATAAATAATATAATTTATCACCGATTCACCTTAGGCATAAAATATTTTTCATCGTAATATTATATTAATTCAAATTTGCGAAATCGTTTCTAATGTAATTATATATTATTGCGAAAATTAAACAAAGGCAAATTCGAAGGAGAAAACAATATTCATATTAATCAATCAATCGGGTTATAGACACAAATTATTCCTGGCACATTGACGGTTATAAAGAATTCAAATTAGATTACAATATACACAAAGATAATTGAGCAAAATTCCTTTATTCTTTTCATCTCTTTTCTTAGAAGTGAATGGCAGGAAAATGTATTTCGAACCTTCCTTAGATTATTATTTTCGTGGATACTTCGCGTTGTAAAAATATCGAATAAGCTAAAGCAGGTTTCTCAATAATATAGCGGACGGATATCCGGCAGTGCTATCAAGGCTGCCAGGTATTTGATATCTAACAAAATCATTAACAGCTCTATGTCTAATTCATATGGGTTTGAATAATTAATGTGTCGGCATCACTCCTCCCTTGGGAAAGAGAAAACATTCTCATAATATAATTTCTGAAGTTTTTTAGGGACATCGACCATCTAAATATGTATAAAATAACAACATTCTAAACATTAAAATAAATTAAAAAAATAAAAGCCACTAAATAAATCTATGAAGACAGTTTTTAATATTTATTTTTAAAAATTTATTTTACTTTACAATTTTTTAGTTATCGAGTAATTATAATTTTATAATTCATTTAGTTACTTGGCATGTGTATTAAGGAGTGGTTAATAAAATTAGAGACGCAGTTCCTATCCCAAGTTTATTATTCGCTGGCAATCATTCCAGGGTCTTTATATTCTTAGTTAGGGGCAACTGCCTAATTATTCTTATAAAAACTATATAAATTGTTGTTATTCTTTATAATATAAAGTTTTACATTTTATTCAGATAACATTTTCATTCGCTTCTACATAAAATTAATTTAATCCACCCTATTTCTACCGTTATCGCTAAAGATTTTCGAGGTGTTCCCTAAAATTGTTAAGTCGGAGTTATATGAATGAATGAAAAATGTAGAAAGATTATAATTAATAATCTATAAACCAAATAACTAGTGCAGATACGTCATTGTACTTCAATGATTTCTTTGTACTAGTTATTTGGTACTCTATGACTTTCCCAGCATTTGTTAAAGAGTTGGTACCGTAGGCTGCCAGTATAACCGGTCATCTCTCAGCATCTCTGACGAAACTTTACTATACTCGGCAGCTTTTTCATCTTTCATACGTTTTAGTACCTTCATAATTTTATATGTGGTAATTTCATTCTAATTTTCGTCATCATTTACATCATTTTGGTTGCAGTAACATTGTCGCCTGCAAATGTATCCTCACATGCAAAAAAAACTTTCGAAATAACCCTTCCAACGCGTTTCACGTGATTTTCTTTATTTATTAAACATCTATTATCGTCTCTAATCATCTAATTAATTAATATTAATATCTCACATTTATACACGATGTCTCGAAGTTATTCCGAGCCACATATTCACTTCACCACATTATAAATAATTTTTGGTGGTTAAGGTTTGATTTAATTTCTTGCATTTTTCAATGTATTTTTATTGTCTATTAGCTTATCGTTCAAACTATCCTTTTCTTGATTTCTGTGGTTGATGTTTGAAGATAGTAAATCCAATTCCACCAACTACGTAGAATTGCCACCCTCATTACCTTTCTTAGTAAAAAATATTCTTTTGTTCACTTTACATGCTTTGTTTGCTCTGTCTACAAAAATATATTTTATTACTATCCACATTTACTCGTCAAGTTCTAGAGGTTCATAATGTTTGATTTCATGTAAGCTGACTTTGACTCGCTCTACATACTTATATTTTTCATTTGGAACCTAAAGCCTACCACCTTTTATTTATTCTAGCTTCGTAGTGACCACGTAGTGTTGACAACTTTAGTATAAAGCTTTAATTCTACAAACCACTAAGAAGTAGTATGAGGTAAAATCAACGCCACGGCACACTTTCAAATACATAAATGTGCTTTTCAACCGATCGTCCACAATTTTAAAATCTATTACTTATTCTTTTTTGTTATCTTCTCCGCAAAGTACATGAACATATCTTTCTATGATCAAGCATATTGTTTGTCACACATGAGTTAAACTCTTAGCACAGTAGGAGACATTTTCATTTAGTTTTTTATCTTCAAATTTACATAAGCCATTAGACTTTTTCATGTCCATCTGCTGTACACCAATACAGGCATTAAAAGCACCTAACATAACAATCCATTTATTTCTTGGGTATGGCAGAAGAAAAATGCAAATATAATCAAGGCAATGGAGATCTTTGCGCAGATTTTGAGGAATGCCTTTGACAGATAGATGTACAAACAGCGATGTCAGAGAGTGGTTTGAAAGATGTTGTGACTAGAGAATATTAAAATATGTCACGGTGATTTGGCCGTCTGGAAAGAATAAATTCAAGCAAATCCATAGAGTGAATGTGTGTGATAGAAACGTTAACGAGGGTCACTCTACAAAATCCTCAAAAAAAAAAAATTGATTTTGTGTACTTACGTATGAGCATAAGAGTTATTTTGTTTGGTGCAATAAAACCAAAGTTAATTAAATTTGTAAAATTAAATAAATTAGTATTTATTTTTTATACAAAGCGTAGTATGTATCTTATCTTTTTATTTAAAATTATAACAATCATTAACTCAAAAATTGCAATGTGTTAACGGTATTTCTAAATTATGCCCCATGCCATAGCATCTTCTGGTAGTAACTGAATTGACACATCAGTTATTTGCGATTCAAAATTACTTATTAAACCGCCCGTGAGTAACTTTATGCTGTAGTTTTCGGGTCACCCAATATTTTTCTCATAACGCGCTGAAAGAAGTATATTATCAATATACTTCTTTTTCATAATTTTTTTCGTAATACGTCAAAAGATTTATAACTTCAATAACAGTCAATTAATATTCAGAAAACTAAATAAATATCAACTTATCACCATTTCTAGGAGCATAGGAACCATGATATTATAGAAACAAAGGATATATCTATGATAGTGATGTAACTGTAATCCAACAAGTAGCGGCTTATAAAAAAAATTGTGTTCTCTGTAATTCACATAAGGTAGGTGGGAAACTTCAGAACAGCAACCTACAATAGAATGTAGGTTACTGTCCTATCCTATCCTATCCTATCAGAAGTAGGATAATTAAAAGGTTTATTTTTTCGTAATATTATTACTAAGTTAAAAGTTATTTTACATTTTAATGAGATTATACAAGTTTACTATGAGCGTTAAGAAATAGGAAGCAAATTTATTGATTACAAAATGTAAAAGTAATTTTGTATTATATTTTGTAGTTAAAAAAGGATTAGAAACAATAGAAAATATTCAAATGCAATTTAGATTTGCATTTGAATGCTATACTCACTATACGATGTCTTCTCCCAAAGTTTCGTAATATTCAGGCCTACACGCATGCACTAACGCATCTAAAACGCTTAGATAAGAGCAAATGTTAAACAGTGTGCAATATATATAAACACCTCTAGACAGCAAGCATCGGTGTTATCTATGTTGCACACTGCGAGACAACGTGAGCTTTAGCTAGGCAATGTACAGGCGGACATAAAAGTATAATGTTTAATAAACGAGAGTGGAGAGGCTACGTATGTATTCTATTGTATTTCTTGCCGGCTTAATCTTATATATTTATATCTATTGTGACACATTATCATATCATAGAGTTTCAATCATAACTATTCTATAAAATTTCTCTAATGGACATTCAATTTTCCTGAAGCAATCTACAAGTGGTTATGAAATGGTATTTTTTTAATGATTAATTGATTTTAGTAGTTATAAAAATATACTTAAACGTTTGACCAGTCGTGGTCACCTATCATATTTTTTGTAAACTTTTGCATTTTCGCTTTTGTAGTGTTTTAATGAAAACAGCCGTTCTCTCATTCATTTTTGAAGAACATTAAAAAATTTTATCTAAATTATTATGCTCGTTCGTTTGATCCTAGTTATTGGGATTTAACTATCCGACGCACTAGAGATTAGAGTTTTTTTTAAAAAACATAATTTCAAGTAAATACTTGAACCTCAGCGAACACGCTCTTGCACAACAATATCGAAACACTTAATAACTATCTTTTTTTAGCAACATTGAAGAAGCTTTTTATAAATGCGATCAGTTTATAATAGCAATGACAAGGATGACGTAGCGAAGTGTGGTATTTGAATAATTTATATTATCGTTATTTAGTATGAGAGTGAAACTATTCATAATAACTTGAAAACATTGACGGAAAATTTTCAGCAGGCGTTTGGACTACAGCGAAAAAGCAGAATTGATTCGTAAAAGCTTATCCAAGGTCAAATTTATTTTGAGGCAAGCAATTAAGTTTGCTCTTAAATTTTAGTAATTTTCAACGAATTCACCAATGCCAAGGTAGCTTAAACAAAAAGAACATGTCATTATTTGCTTTATAGAATAATTTAATGTTTGTAAGCTTCACTAAATTTCAAGGTAGTATGAATAGAAATGAAATTATATTATTTGTTTCGTTTCTACTAATAAGCCTGAAAATATTACTCTGTCTATATTTTTGATATTCACAACAAACCATTTTAATGTAAAACTAGTAGAGGATTGGTGTATGATTGAATGCATCCCATGGTCATCCTCAAATGCGTGCACATCTTTTGAAACGAAATGTATTCCCGGGACTTTTAATTGATACATAGCATCTTTATCGCAAGGTGTGTCTTTAAGCCGCGTTGTAGGGTGAGACTGTGAAAAAATATTTTAACTGTCGAGAGTGACTGCTACACTAGAACAGATGAATAATTTAGTTTTATCTACGGCCAAAGAAGCAAAGAATAAAGGCTATTTTGCTCGACGACTATTTCGATACGTGTTAAGACTTACCCAAGTACCAGGAGAGCATACAGAAATAAAAAGTTTTTGTACTTTATATGTTTAATTTTATGCGACGAACATTATGCATGTGCATTTATTTTCTAATCCCATCGTATTAACAGATTGTACGAAAATTATCTAGTAGTTGCCATTCGCAATGGTCTAATGATATCGCAGTTTTCTTTGTTATTTATTTTATTAATACACGTTTGTCTAGAGTACTAAATAAACAATTCCTATTATTAGCTAAGTCATAAGGTCAAAATTATTTAAACTTCTTGACTTGAAACATGGACATTAAAAACGATCTTGATATAAGAAATTGTAATTATTTATTCAACGAATTAGAAAGCTAAAGAAATAAACACAGAAAACTTAATTACATAATTTGCAAAACATATTTGAAAAGGCTTATTCTGTTAACAGGATAATGATATGATCACTGCTGAAATCGTTGTGAGTATAAATATAATAAATTTCCACTACAATTATTCTAATTTGCTTGGCTACAAATAGGAAAATTTATATGAGAGATTTCGTCCATATGAATAACAAATTTATCTAGTAACGATTGTTGTTGTTTGTGTATCTTTGAATACTGAAAAGTTAGAATTTTGTTTACAGCGCACTGAATAAAAATTTAATAATACTGGACATATATATATATACTACTATATAAATCCGTAGTATATGTGTCTACGATCTTTTTTTTTTGTGAAATTTGTTTAATATGAGATGTATGACTTAATGACCACAATTCTAGCAATTTTAAAATCCATGTCTGTCTTCCACCTCTCTATATGCCATTTTATAATTTAAGAATAGTTTGACTAATTTTAACAGAAATTGGTTTACGATAAAAACATAGTATATATAATAAAAATGTAGATTTTGCAGGATTTTGATAAAGCGGGTGTCGGTAAGTTTTTCCGGAAAAATCTCTGAAATAGGTTAAGAAAATTTAGTACAAAAAACACGCAGGGACTGCCGCGGTAAAGCTATTGCATAGCATTTTTTATCAACTTATGCAATTATAATTATTTATTTATTTATGCAGTATTTTTTTTTCTTTCATATTAATTCAAGTTTTCATCACTTTCTCTATTAATAAGTGCATTTTGTTTATTCATATTTAAAAACCTTTTTACACAAATTTTACGCGTATAGCTATTCATCAGCATCTGCTATTCACTGTTGTACATAGGTACCCATATGCATACATATATACCTACATGTATACTTACGGGGCTCATGCGGTGAGTGTGACATTATAAAGATATGATAGATACCTATACACCTATATACTTTCTCACAAACAGCTCCTACGTATTCGTTTCGATTTCGAAGCAGCTCATCTCGATCCGTGCGAGCTTCATACAGTCGTACCATATACATACACGTTAAGCAAACGCTCGGCCAAGCTACACAGTAGGCTGAGTGGGGGTGTTAGGTTTTATTTTCGTTACGAAATTTCTTGATTTGGTCGCCGCGCTCATAGCCCACGATAAAAGCTATGCTATAGCTTAAAAATCGAAGTGAATTAGCCCTTGAAATAAGAAACAGAATTATTTTTATCTATCTTTCTAGACGTATATATAGAATATACTAATATACAAAACTATATAGAGGAAGATCCCAGAGCCCCCAGACGTCACTCATTTTCTGATGGACAAAATAAATACGAGTGAGTAGTGGTGGGGTGTACTATGATCATATGACTAGTCGCTACCTTGGCCAGACGCCCAATTTTCAGGTAGCAATTAATCAAGGTACATAAAACACTGCTCACCCCACTTAAATTCTGATAGCTGATTTTAACATATATTTTACACAATATCGTTAAAAATCAGTATTCATTACTCCCAGACACATGCGGTCGGCGGTTTTACCTTGCAGACGCTTTAAAGCTCGGAAAAATTTAATTAAGATCACTTATTTTCTGATGCTTGATTTTTATATATGTTCTTCAGACAACTATTTTAAAACGTTTTGCAAACCGGCAGACCGATCCAAGGGCCAAACATTCCCTAGACCCAATTTTAAAGTCGCTGAGAGTATGGGCACGGGCATTATCCGTGCGTATTATGCGTGTATGTAGCATGTCTAATCGAAGTCGGAATTAATATTGAAATGTAAATAAAATGCATACCCATTAGTAATTAACGCCTGTCATTTTAAAATATACTTTTTCGTATTCGTTTTATTTAATAGAGAATTAATTTTTAAAGGTATTAATTTGAAAATCACGTAAATAATTAAAGACTAACTTTGAGAAAAGTGCTCGTCTGACCGCAATAATTATAGAATCGTGCCTTACGGACTGTTTCATGAATGTTAATTTTTTTTAATCGAATTAATTTCAATTTTTTAAAGTAAATATCAAGAGGTTTACAAAGTATTAATAATTTAATTAAATAACAGCAACCTTTTCAAATAATTATTTATTGGTAACGAACCTTACAAGACTACAAAAAATCGGAAAAATATTTTTTTTACATAATTTTGTTAATTTAATTTGTAAATATTTGACTGGCTTCTAATTTTCATTGTCATCGTCGTTGAAGTCAGGTAATTCATCATCGAGCCAATCTTGATATTGAATGTCTAAATCGTCATCTTGTTCATCAGTGTTTTCTTCGGCTTTCGGCTGTAAAACAAACCAACCAATTAAGATTCGGAAAACTAAAGAGATATCAAAATTATGAGAAGCAAATATAAATTACCTAATTCTTCCTCCAGCGACTGACTGACAAAATCCGGCAATTGATCTCCATCAAACCAATGAAAATGATATTTATCATCTAATGTCCAGCCATTATTTTCGGATTGAGAATATTAATCATTTTGTACTTGCATTGTTCCAAACACTAGCAATATAGTTAGCTCGTCGAAACTGTTGCCAAAGTTCGCTTTACAAGGTGTTAGTAGCATCGAAGTTTCTCATATTTTTTGCAGAAATTTTTCATTAACATCACATACCATATATGTACTAATAAACAGCTGAAGTCTGGCAGCATTTACATCGGTTATTCCTGGTACGTTGTAAACATCACATATAAATTTTGTACTATGTTAAATACACGTTCTTCTTCGTCTACATCATCGATTAAATTCAACGTACCAAGAGTGAGAAATGCTTGTTATTCTCTTTTATTTTTTAGGATATACTAAACGGCCTTTGCTTTTTGATAATGCCATACCTCCAAAGCGACTTTAAATTGGGTCTAGGGAATGTTTGGCCCCTTTGATCGGTCTGCCGGTTTGCAAAACGTTTTAAAATAGTTGTCTGAAGAACATATATAAAAATCAAGCATCAGAAAATAAGTGATCTTAATTAAATTTTTCCGAGCTTTAAAGCGTCTGCAAGGTAAAACCGCCGACCGCATGTGTTCTGAGTAATGAATACCGATTTTTAACGATATTGTGTAAAATATATGTTAAAATCAGCTATCAGAATTTATGAGGAGGTGAGTGTTTTATGTACCTTGATTAATTGCTGTTACCTGAAAATTGGCCGTCTGGCCAAGGTAGCGACTAGTCATATGATCATAGTACACCCCACCACTACTCACTCGTATTTATTTTGTCCATCAGAAAATGAGTGACGTCTGGGGGCTCTGGGATCTTGGTCTAATATGTTCGATACATTTGTAAAATTATTCATTCCATGTGCGTCATGAATTTACAGATCATTAATATAGATTAGGTGCGACCTAATCTATATTTATGATCTGTAAATTTTTACTCTTACTACATGTATTTGCTCTCATAATTAAAGAACGGTTGAAGCGGTCTTTAAGACATACGGTAATAATAAGGAATACGGTAAGAATATGCAGTTGTGTGTTCTTCAATACCACGTCAGGTGGTCTCGATGTCGGTAATGTGTTTGTTTGTTTATTTATTTATTTTAGGTCGGGTTATTTCCGAAAAGGCTGAATGTATGCTAATCAAATTTTGTTTCTTCTTCGATAGACTGTTTTTTGTGACTGTGTATTTAATTTGTATGCTGTGGCATTCATCCGATTACTTTAAAACTGGCGACGATGTTCGCACGAAACGGTAGGTTTCTGAAAAAACTAGTGATTGTACCTAATTTTGTCTATATGTCCTATTTGTACTATAAAGTCGAAGAACTAAACTAAAATTTAAAATTCCTCTAAAAATTCTTTTCCCTGAAAACTACATGCGGATTAATATGTAATTACTGATACGTTCTGTAGATTCAATTTAAATATTTGGTGGTATCGTAGATTATAAAACATTTCATTCTAATTAGATCTCTCAACTTATGCACTATCACTGAATAATGTCTAAATTAAATTCAATATTAGCATTTCAACCGTGAATCTATAACTGAAATCGGTAGAGGAATCAAAGTCACAAGCAGGATCGGGGAGCAATCGAAAGTCGAGATCGAGAGGAATCGAAATCGATACAAAATCAAGGTCAAAATCGAGTGTGGATCGAAAATTAGACAGAACTAAAAGTGTGACCAGAATCAGAATGAGAAGCATTACCGAAATCGTAATTGAGATCGGGATCGGGATCAGAATGGAAAAAGAGACAGCGATCGGGACCGTGACAGAAAGAGTGATATACAATATGAATAAATTAATTTTATGTTTAGGTAGGTGAGCCGTGGAGCTTGGTTATGTGAGTATATATATATGGAAGGAATGAATGAAGTTGAAGGAAGGAATGGAAATAAATGGGAAAAAGCGATATAGTTTTGTTTAATCTCTGAGGAGATAAATTTCCAAAATTTCGTTCTAATTGGTCAATTAAGGCACCTTTTACCAGGTCATTTGGGAACCTTTGCTCGAACCATGTTTTTAGGCGTATCGACTTCATTTTCGAAATTTCACTAGATTACGGTATAACGTGTCACTAAAATTTCTAAATCGCGGTGTTAAGATTTTGCAACAAATCATAACCTTCGAACGCTAAGCAGCATTAGTTATATTTATTTTCACTTCGTTTCTTTGTCAATTGGTTTGTTTTTGGTCTTCTTGATTTATTGTTTAAAATACATATTGTTTGGAATGTTTGATTCGATTCATCAAATAAAACTGGGGAAATTCTTAATATTTAAAGAAATTATCTTATAAATAAATACGTTATAAGTAGCGGTTAATCGATTGAAATCCTGTTGTGTTGTACATAAAATAAATCATGTTTATTATTTGGGAAACCTCAAATTCTTAAGAGTTCTTGGAAATAAAGATATTATTATAATATTTGATTTACTTCCCTATTTTGTTGCTGAAACTTAATGCATCTAGTACAGTTACAAAATGAGCGAAGAAGTGATAAATGTAAACGGGGACATGTACAGTGAATAGTAGTGTTCATCACTGGGAATGGCGCTTGTCTGTTTTGAATCCTTTCTTTTTTGAGATATGGTGATCCAGTAAATGTCTTCAACGTACGTCGAGAAATTGTCAAAGAGAGTCTGGACGATTTCTCTGTTAAGTCACGCGATAAAGATAGTTACAATAGTAATACAGCAAACAAGTACTATGGGGATATGATTCATCGTGCGAGATATGGCGAATGATTACTTTTTTGAAGTATATCACAATTGGGAATTGTATGTGAAGGAAGATAATTGCTGTCGTTCGATAAACGTTTTTGTTTTACACAACAAAAGTTATCAAATGGTAATTTTAATGCTACCCTGTATCCTGCAGAACTAAATCCTGTATTAAATATGAATGCATTAATACAATTGAATTCTGTTAATGCGACAAGAAACAAAAGCATTGAAATACTCAGAAAAAGTATTGTTATAATCTAAAAGTAACCTTATCACAGATGAAAACAGAAAAGCTTTCGCTAAATATCAAAAGACAAACCTTGATGTTCACAGACAAGCAATTATTAAGAATCACGAGGCAAATTCTGATATCAATAGATAATCCGTTGCAAAAAAATAACAGATGCATCCTGGAATGCACAAAATAACTCAATCACTGTAGAATACACATACAAGATCATGACTATGAAAAACCAATTACATTTCAAAGATTCAAAATTTTTAAAATAAAATATGAATTTGACTCTTTGTGACTATATTGGCAAAATCAATCACAAATGTGAATGGTGTATTATGCTTAAGTGGAAGATTGAAACTTCTGGAAGGTCTTGGAATAAAGGAAACCACCTGATCAATTAGGACAAACATTAGTATTCCATCCTTCTATACTGGTAGTCCAAGATAAATGCATTAGCGAACTCAAGATGCCACGACGTTTGTTCACCAGTATGGTCGTCCTGATCCTTTTTTCATGTTTACGTGCAACCCTCGGTGGTATCATATTTCGCAATGTTTGCCTATAGGTCGAAAATCATAGAATCCGCGTAATATCACAGGAAAGAGTATTTTCCATAAAAGTCAAAAATATATGAAACTGTTAATCGAGGGGCTAATATTTGGGATGTTCGCTGCTACATGTAATCAGTGGAGTGACAAAACGTGTTCTTCAACATATACTTATCCCTGTGGCAAATAATATTTCTCATGATAGTGTTAATGTAATTTGCGCAAAATGCGCGACCCATTTGACGCAAAGCTTTACGAAATATTAAAATCTAACATGATCGCCGAGGGATGAAAATTATGAACTTTGACTCGCTCATATATGCACAATAAAACATTAATGAGAGATACTTTAGACTTTAACTCACTGAAACACAGACCAGTAATGACGGTGATCTACAATATGACAGACGTTCTCCAGATTTACGCGTCTTCGCTGTAAACGTTAATCAAATGGTACCTGTCAAGCATTGAGATTTCCTTTTATCCGGTTGTTTAAGAACTCCAACATCCACATCAATGTGGAATATATGGAATATATATATCAGAAAATAAGGGCATCGATCAAGTTAAAGTTACACAAGAAGATGGAAAAATGAAGTCAAGATGTATGTAAATGGGCGATATATAATTATTTGAGGCGGCATGATGAATTCTTGGATTTTCCATTTATGAATATTCTCTTCTAACGGTCCAACTCACCATTAGCTTAAGAGTGGACAAAGAGTCTATTTTAACAACAAATCTGGCTGATAAAGTATCCACTCCACCTAAAACAACACTCACGTCTTATTTTGGTCTATGTTAAGTAAATAACTTTTTACTAAAAATCTCTTATATTGTGAAATACCGACGTATTAGGTATGTAAATGCAAACAATTTAATAGAAGAAAAGTGAGAGTGAATATAAATAGATGGTTATGCATTAAAAAAGAACATACTCTATGCAGGATATACACGGTCATGTATATTCGTTAGTTACTACATAAAATACAGAACTCTGTGTAAACCATTAAAAACCGTAATTGGTCTTATAAAATCTGCATTTAAGTTAACCTGCAAAGCTTTAGGGCTTATTGAAAAAGATTAAAATTGGCATACAACATTAAAAGAAACAACGCCGTGTGAATTTATTTCAAAAATGATACAACTCTTTAGAATTATATTAATATTTCGTTAATCAATAGATCCGTTCAATCTGTGGAATAAATTTAAACAATATCTTTGATAAAACTTTAAACAACAAATTTGGAGACAAATAGAAAGCGGCGTCGAAAACTTTATGGATGATGTTGTCAATAAAGTCTATTTGAAATATAAAAAGAGATTGCTTAGAACTAGGAGGTCGTATCTTAGAAGATTATTATTACCAAAACCAATGAAGATCTAGAATTATAGAAAATGAGTTTGGAGCAAGTGAAAATGAAATTAAATACTATTTAAACGTCGACTGAGAGAAACAAAAGTCAGTATACTATGGAATAATTTTAAGTACTATAGCAAACGAAAAAGACGTTTTCATTTTGGGTGCTATAGGTAAAACTTAGCAACAGTAAGAAGCACACGCTGTGTAGCCGTAGCCCTCACATCTTCTTGAATTGCCGTTATTTTATTAGAATAGAATAACGTTGAACTGCACTACTGCAAGTAGTAGTATTACGTATACAGCTTTCGTCCTTGTTGACATAACATGAATTCTTTCCACTTGTATATCGATATACAAGAGGGACTGATAGTTAAAATGTTATTTCTACGTACGTTTGGTGCCACATCAACATATCCTCAGGAAAAGGCGTGGCAGTTCATGCAGTGAATGTTTTTGACGTATTGTGCACTGCATGAATGACTGTCAAATGAGGTGGCTAGGGATGCAACTATTGTTAATTTTAATTCTCCTGAAATCCTATTATATGTGACTGCCTTTGGATGACCGGCGTTCACGAGCACTAGTAACCTTAAAGGAGTCGCTAGTGCGTTGCCGGTCCTTAAGGAAGTAAGATGTCTGTGGAGGTAGGAGTAGCCCATGGGATTGTTTAAGAAGGACTAAGATATCTGATGGATGGAGAAACAGGTAAAAAACTGCCACAAAATTTCGCAGTTAGGTAACTTGGTTCCTGAAAAATAGCAAGGCAAAAAAATACAAGCAAGAGAATGAACGGATTTTAATGTCATGTTAGTTATCAGAAATTGATAACGATATCGCAATAAGAATCGAAAACGAGGTCAGAAAAGGTGCTGAATTTACGTTTAGGATAAAACTATAAAAGACACGAAAATTTATTGAAAATCTATTTTAGTGAAACTGAAAAGTTACTTACGCCATATTCTCCACTCTTTAGAATTTGTTCTCAAAAAATTGTGGAAATATAAAATTCTTCTAAATAGTTTCTGAAAGTATTATTTCCACTATAAAATTCATAGACATTCACAACAAAGTTTATATCTGTGGTTTTATTATAATTACGATTTCTTTTATTTCAAATTGATTTAGTGATACTACTAGTTTTAATTTCACAGCAAATAATAATGATAATAGTGGTAATTCAAAATAGTTCATATTTATTTTTGAGTGTGTCAATTAAATTTACAGTAAATATAAAATTTCAATCATGCCAATACTAGTTTTGAATCACAAGTTTATTTTTAGATATCTACGTATGATTCCAGAATAAGTTAGTCAAGATGCCAAAAATAAAATGTTCGCAATTACTATGAACTATATTCAACTGATAAAATTTTAATTTAACATTTATTAATCGTTTATTTTATTAAACGATTTCAAATTATTTACAAATATTCACAACAAACTAGTGGCATAAAAGGGAATTACAGCTCCTTAGAACAGTTTTTAAATTCAATTTCGGCTATAACCAAGTGTAAACTTATAATCGTTATTCCTATATTAACGTATTAAAAGTTACAGGTCATCGGTATTACAATACGTGATTAAATATTATTACAATACGTGGTAAAAGTAATTTAAAAACCCTCTCTCACGTATATGAGGGTGCCTAGTAATTTCTTTGTGTGTTTACAAAGCGCGGGCGGCGACCGTGGCTCAGTCTACATGAATAGGGAGTTTTCATTTTACGAATGTACTTTGTTGACGTTCGTTAGGCAGTTAAGAATGTGTGAATGTAAAATTTATCATTTTATAATTCAATTTTTTAAAGTAGATCAACACGAATCGATACCCTGGAAAAATCCCTAAGGAGTCAAAATTTCAAGAAAATCAACTCAGTGAAATTTTGCAAGGTTTAAAAATTTTATTCACATGTTAATAATAACACTGTATCAGTAATTTATTTGTCCTATAAGGCAAAAGTTATTCATAATTTAATGCGATCCCTCGTTTTATGACCGAGTAATATACATACAGAGTAAGAAACTCGAAGAACTTTTACATAGGTGACTTGGATTTAACGCGGAGAATATATAAAATGTAAAGTTCTGCTTGAGTATTTCGTATAAGAAGTTGAATCAACGAATACACTTATAAAGCAAGAAATAAGAGTATGAATTAAAACTTTAGACGCTCAACAAGAAAAGTTTTGTATTTCGGAGTATAAAGGAAAGGTCAAAGCGATTTAACAATTTCAGTAAACTTTATAGTAGTACATCCAATATTAAATAAGAAAATACAAAAAAAATAAACATATAACCAGTGGTGCATTAATAAAATTAAATTAATGACTTACCTCGGAACTCCAAGCGTGCAATCTTCTCGCCCTTACATTTTAGTACTTTAAAACGGTGCAAATCTACGATAAGAGCCATTTTACCGGGAAAACGCGATCTACGGGAACAAGGAACACGGGAAAGCTATCAATGCCCCGCACTCCTCAAAATCAGTTCACTCACGAGGGGGACGAACTCCAGGGGCATTTTCGTCGAAAACAGAAGTACAACACCATCGACATGTCGCGAATTATTTCGGTTATAGTAAACACCGACCAGAGTCAATCAAAGTTTCGATGTTGATGTGGATGCCTACACGGCCGGAGGAGGTGGTTCGGAGGCGAGCGTTCGCCAGCTCCGGGCCGAGTCACGGGCGGGCAGGCTCGGATACGCATCCCAGTGCCGCCGCCGCCGCCTGAAATGTTGCGGATCGCATTAAACATTCTCGACACTGTACACCTCCTGCTAAATATACATCTCGAACATTACGCGATTATAAATTGCAATATAGCTACTTTTAATGTCAATTGAAGCTTTAATTTTAATTGCAATGCTGATAATTCTGTTTCTGAAATTATCTATATATATATATATATATATATATATATATATATATATATATATATACATATTATGAAAACAAAAATGCAAAAATTTACTGTTCAAAGATTAAAATGAGTAATTCACGTATTACAAAAAATTACAATCAAAATTACATTCTAAACATACATGATTACAATTATATTAAAATAATTCTTGCTCATTTTTATTTTAGGCGGTGTAGTGCCTGGCATGAAATAATTTTAAATCTAATGAAACTAGAAGTTCAAAACCAATAAAAACTAGCCATGATTAATAATTTCATGATTTACATTCTAAAATATACTTGTGCGAGCTCCAAATAATATTTACCTTTAATATATAACATAATCGACTATTTTATTTAGTAGCCCATTATGTTAATCTTTATACATCATGTCCTTGTGTCGTGTTTATGTGAGCTCATGCAGTGGTCGCGGATTGAAGTTAGACTGAGACAATGGTAGGTATCCGTTACTGAAGCTTTAAAGAAATTCCTAAACAATATATATCTATGTAGTTGCTAGATGAATTTTCCTTTTGGATTATGTAAGTGTTTATACTCTTCATACAATAAATCAGGAATTACATTATTACGTAATTAATACGTGCATACACTTTCAAATAAGCAATGATTTTATGTTAAACTTTAATTATTGGTTTTTGATTTCAATCAAGTAGCACTCATAATATTTTTAATGTAGTTCGTAATTTCTGTTGCATTAAACGAAGATTATGATTATTTTAAATAGAAAATTTATGTTATATGGTGCAGAAGATTGCGTCAAAAGATTTCCTGTACTTGACACATTTTTTTTCAAGTATTTATTCTTTATTTTACTTTGATATAATTAAAATAAAAAAAGGTTTTATCAGAATTATATCAAGACAGAAAAGCATACAAATTGTGGTAGCTTAATGGATAAGCACCAGATTTGAAGCTATTGCGTTTGATTCCAAGAAATTGTTGCAATATATGGACTTTTCTAAAACCAAGAACTCTGCATTTTAATATGAAGCTAACGTCTAAGTAAACTTTCTCTATTTCATACAAAACTTAACAATAGATTCGTGGCCTGCCAACCTGATCTCCCCAGCTGTCTCATGAAGCAATCATAATGAGATTTAAAACTGTCAAAAACTCGAGGCATGGGAAGTATAAGCCACTTCATATATCAATTTATTTCTTTTGCTTTTCGTTTAATTTAGCTATAAGATGCATATCACTTGTAATTCGTAAATTTTTGCAATATAAATGCAAGCATTCGAGCTCAGAATGTATTTGTATATACGACGATGGTTGGATTTTTATTGGAAGTTGTGATATCAGTCATCGCTTATTAAGGGGATGTTGTTCCAATTATAGACTTGTTGTACAAACGTTCGGAAAGTGTTTTTCTTTTTAGAATGCGTACAGGAGCCGTTCGAATCGAGTGACATCAACGTTAATCTTAATGTTTTAGTGCGACGTACTCTAGTAATTTCGAGCACGCTGCACGCTCGGCTGATATTTGCCATTGCAATTATCCGATCTTTGTGATTTCTCTTTTTAATGATAGCTTATACTATACTATTAAGATGGTTTGGTTGGTTTCGGATAGGTTTTATAACAGACATCTTGATATTCCCTCTACTTGGTAGCATGGCATAGTTCAATCTGGTGAGGACTGATGTTCAACGAGTTATTTGTACCAAGTTAACTGTAAATATAGTGCGAGATAGCCAATTTTATATTCTCGTAAAACAGTTTACGATTTGGTAGAGTATGCTTTGGAGTTGTAGAAATATTTAACCTAACCTGAAAAATTCGGGGAAAATTACAAATTCAATGACTCGCTGCATCACAATTCATTTATAATAAAGAACAAATGTTACTGTTTTTATTTGAATCATCTATTTTTTTCATATTGAAAAATTATTTCTCCTAACTAAGCAAAAATCTCCACGATAGCCGCAGAAGGCGGGGCTGTGTGCCTATTTTGGATTAGAGGTCATGTCAGAATTTGCAAGAAACGAGCGTGCAGACGAACTCACCAGTCAAACGACCCTTAACAAGAAAACGGCAGCGAAATATGTACCATGATAGATTTCCGCCGTCATACGCCAATAAAGTAATTAGGGCCGAAATCCTGAAGGAGTAGCAAAAGAAATTCACCTAAGAAAGGACCGAAGAAGTCACCATAAGCTTCTTTCCTCGAGTGGAACAAGCATAGAAGGTCTGCCAGATAGATAAAATGACGTTGCGCAATACGCAAACCCTTACAGGACACGGCAAGTCCGCACATTGCATTCATATGTTTAAATTGGAGAACTGGTTGCGCCTGTGATCTTGTAAACGCCTGAAGTTCACTGAGATTGTGTAATCTTTGCAAGGGAACGTGCAAAGTACGAAATGTAGACAGACACACTAATATCTAGAGGAAATTTCCTGGAGATATTAAAAAACCCCTTTAAAAAAGTTGTTTTTAACATATTCCACAAAAATTTTAAAAAAGTGTCAGATTAAGAATAGGAGTCAAATATATGGGGATGAGATGTAGTGATAAATAGATTAAAGTGAACAACTACCCATTAATTTTCTTACGATTTATAATTTGCAAATGGATACCGCCTGCTACCAAACACAATGTAAATTATTTAACTTAGGCTTGCAGCTCGTAATGTAGTCTGTTAAGACAAAGTAGAGTTTACTAGGTTTTAGTAGTTTGTTTTCTCAATTTTGTTTTGGTCTTTTTAGTGCGTTGTTGATTTTTGCAGTTGGGTTTTTTTTATGTATTTAATTATTTATTTTACTTTGTAGATTGTTTAGTTGGGCCTACTAAACAAATAAGCGTATCAGCTCTAAAGCGAAGTCCAATAATATGTCAGAGGTCACAATAAAAGAGACACATGGCCTAAATTTTGCAGACGATTAAATATTGTACATTACATTTGTTTATCTTTTACTTTATTTTGTTTGTGTACATATTTTTTTAAGCGTTACAATGCATCACAACAACTGGTTTTTTATCCTCGGAACAGTGTACACAAAGCAAATTTGAATTGACATCAACCGAAAATTTTAACAACATGCAAATGATGCAATGATTATAATATATAATTTTAAGCCACTTAGATCGTATCTCACCTTACGATCGTATCATTACACGATTTTTCCTTTTCTATTTCCATTGCCGAAGTAAAAGCGACAGCATTGCTTATCTTTGGGGTCAGTTACCGTTACGTCGCTCAAACTACGTAGTCGTCGGCAAGCATTCAACTTCTTAACGGCAAAAGGAGTTGCAAAAGCTACCGGGAGCTTGCCGACCGCAAGCGACTTTGTGCCATGTTCAGTTAAATTGCAGAAACGACGTGCATCTGTACGAGTTCTTAAATTTAAAGTGAAATATTAAGAGCATACAAACTATTTGTATATTCTCGCATATTTTGTGGCATGCTTGAAGTTCTACCAATGTTTTATAATTTTTAGGTTAAAATATTAAATTATAAAAGTATTTTGCTTAGAAATAATCTACCTTTAAATATATATTTTAAGTATTCAGTCCTATTTTAATCTTTTTTTAATTTTTGAGCCCAAGCGTTTACTACTGATTTCAAAGATTTTATGATAATGTATTTTTATGTCAAAGTATGAATGTATTTCGAATAACGGAAAATTTTAAATCGTTTATCGTAAAGGCTATTCTTAATAGAAGAAGGACGGCTATTTACTTAGAGCAATAATTATTTTGTTTGTTTTGTTTTAAACTGTCATAATTTTAATAATGTGGCTACCCTCCCAAGAAGGACGACGGTAGCCGAGATCTATCCCATCGCGGGTGCTCTGGAACACCACATTACTTATGACTTATTACTCTATATATATATATATATATATATATATATATATATATATATATATATATATATATATATGTCGGAGAATCTGAATACAAGCAACGCCATCTAGCTTTAGTTTACCGAATTTTGTAATGGTTCATTTTGTTGTTTATGAAACGTCAAGCTGACAGCTTGGGTGAGGTTGGTACGGACAAGTGATGGTAGCACTGTTTCATTCTGCGAACCGAAGAAGTGATTGAATGAGGAAGTGGAACGTTGAGTTGTAGGAAAGTTCGTTCGTTATTTTAAATTCATTCTTGTTCGAGAAAATTCTTTCTTGTTCGAGACGTCGTCGAGTTAAGTCGTCATACTTGCTCTGTGCCGGGTTCACCACGTTTCAAATCTGTTTTCATCCTAACGGTTTTTGATTATTTTTGTGAGCTAACTTAATAGTGGATGAATACAACTAATTGAGAAGCTGTGTGCGATAATATTTCATCGCTACCAGGATGCCAAGCCCCTCGAAAGAGGATTCTCCGTCATATATATATAATAAGATAATTAAATAAACAGCATAACAGTTTGCATGCTCATTCGAACTCGAATATGACGTCATTTCACTCGTTAAGTACAGTGTTAGTCGATCAAATTTTCTTGTGTCGACTAATAATTCGATATTGCAACGGTTGAGGTTACAATGGATGTAGCATCTCTGTACGTGTTTAACGAACAGCGTTTGTTTGATGTCACGTCATCGTGACGTCATCGTGATAGACGTCGGGACGTGTCTGCGCATGATTGCTTAGAATTAGTATTGTGCAAAATTGCAAAAGGGTAAAGTATGAGAACACATTTAGCTAGGACGTTGATTTGAATGTCATTAAAAAGAGAAAAAAAATTACTAGGAGTTAAACTAAAACAATAAAATATTCACCAAAATATATGTAAATTGGAGTATTAAATGGATTGATTAAGTATTAAATTGGAAATTGCAAAAAAAAGTAAAGGCAACGTGAGTTGTAAATATGCACGGAATTACAGAAAACTCCAATCACTGGAAAGATCGTTTCAAAAGGAATTTAAAAAATCTAATAAGTCCAGTGCCGTGTAAATCTCAGAGCTATTTTTATGACTTTATCCCGACGTTTTTACGGAAAATCAAGAGTGCAGACCTTGACTACTTCTTTGTAACTTTTATTCAAGGGGCAAACAAATAAGGCGAGCCACTCGAGAGTAGAAGATCACCGCTGTCCATGAACACTCGAAACTCCAGAGGAGTCGGCTGAGCGTTGCCGGCCTTTCAGAAATGAGTACACTTTTTTCATAATGGTTTTTTTTTTCTTTTTACAGTCTACCGGAAATAACCTCTGATGGTAATAATTCGAAAGTACTACCGTACTTGGTAGAAAATTGTTCATGAAACGTACAGTGGTAGATCGCCAGCCATTAATATGATGATGATGATGATGATGATGGTACTTCTGGCAAGTGAAATGATGACGCATATCAGCGCCAGGAACAGGGTTAAGTTCTTCAGTGCACTCTCCGTATGCGATGTGTCTTGAAATTGTTTAATTACTATTTGCCTAGATAGCGAACTAAAACGTTGAGAAGAAATTTTAGAAAATATTTACAAGGATTTGCACTGACATGTGAATTTGTCATCACGTATTTGATCAGCATGTGAACAAGAATTATTTTCGGTTTCACACGCTCTGTGTGAAGCATTATATAGATTGTAGTATTGTGCAAATCACAACTATCGTTGTACGTATTGTATACAATATTATTTTTATTTGAATAAAAATTTGTATACTATATTAGTTTTATTTATTACCTTATGTATTATTGTGTACTACTTCTTGTATTATCGCATTTTAGTGTCTTTTCTTTGTCTTTACATTTGTATTTCACCCGTTCTTGATTCGTTTTACATGTGAAATTGGATTGAAAGATATTGAAACGAGTCGTGTTGCTCAAACGCTTTTTATCTTTTCTCGTACCTATTCTGTGGTTTCTTGCACTTAGAAAGGAAAGCTTTATAGCGGAATAATTTTTAAACTTTTACTTTTCAGAAACGACTTTCTGATTTATAGATTCCTTTTCAAATTAAATTATTTGGTATTCCCAGGTACTGTATGAAAACTCTTCACAAACTTAAAATCTTATATAAAATCTTTATGATCTCGAAGATCATGGACTTTCGATTTTCGATTCTCCTTCGGAATTCGATTTCTTATGAACTGTCTTTTTTCTAAGATATACGTTGTCTCGATCATAGAGAACATTCATATCACCGGATCCCACACTCAAATCTGTTTTGTTACGAGATCACATTTAAAGGCATTAACGCGTCATTCGTTTCGTCCTTACCATTTAATCTTAGCATATTTTGAAAAAGCATCCAATGCTCGTCGCCATTGATCATTGAATGCTTTAGCTTAAGTGTGATTAAGTTTCAATTTAAACTGATTTTGATGCTCTTCGTACGAAAGAACTATTTTGGTTTCTTCATTTGGGATTTATGTGTTAATACAAAATATCTTGAACATGCAAGCGTCCTTTAAATAATGATACATGTTTCTGTCGTCAGTACTCAAATTTACAGTAACTTAACAAAATATTTCTATATCCGAATTTTGAGTTTATTCCTTAAGAATCATTTTCATATAGCCCACGGTGCAAGTTAAATGGAGACGCGTCAATTGGAACCTATTCGCGTTGCCGTCTTGTACTGAACGGGTGTATTTTTATACCATTGCCGATTTATTGATGTTTATATTCATATATAAGCAGTTTTCGATGTATATGTTGTTAAAATTTGTTTGCGACTTACCAACCGTTTAATATAATACTTTTGAGTTAGAAACTTTATTACGTAATGTAATTTAAATATAAGTTTTATCGAATCATTATAAATAAATGTGAATAAAATTATATAAATTATACATGTTTACAGTGATATGACATGCATTTATTTACCCCCTTTGCCTGTTATGTACATTTTAAGAGGTTTCATGTATATATTTATTATATAATGCAAATTCTGCAAACGTAATGACAACACTTAATGCTTATACTCTGTTATCTTCGTCTGATATTTTTAACTCCTCCGTAACAATCTAATGATAGGCCAGGGTTTCGTCACACACAAACAAAAAAAGGAATTTATTAGAACCTTCAGTCGAGGTAAATCAGTGTGCTAGATTGCAGAACAAAAGAACGTACACGGCTGCAGTTATTTAGAGTTATTTGTTATGTTAGGTTATGTTATTTAGAGCGAGTCTGTTGCTATAGGGCATCATCGTATAAGTAACAGGGTGAATCAACCAAAGTTTCGACGTTTTAAGGAATTTGTCGTAGAATCGAGTGTCCTTAAAGTCTACACTTTATATAATTATTTTCATTATGAAAAGTGGAATGAAACAAGAAGATATTGTAGCTGTTTTCTTAAGTTTTGTCGTTAAAACAGAAATATTCATTGACAATAATTATGAATATCCAAATTCAATGTTTTTATTATTTCTAAATCATGAAAAGTTTACGGACGTCAGACAGCGCTAATGTTGTGCATACAGCCAATTTCCTAATAGGATATTATGTTCAACGTCACAACATTTATTCAATATACTAATATCGACTCCATCGGAAAATTGCTTGTTTTACTGTATTTTATGTCTCTGAAATTTTCACACATATAACGTACAGAAGTACAGCGAAAACGAGGACGTTGGCAAAAATATTATCCCTGACCTCTTAAGGTTTATTAATGTATGTTGACAAGTTTCCGCTTTGCTATGAAGTATGATTTAAATGATTTTATTGGATTATTTTTATTTTTGATTACAAACTTCGCGATGAAGGTACTCATTTTCTAATTTTCAACTGACTTCAAAAAAGGATAGGTTTTCAGTTCTATATGTATTTTTATATGTGTAATAAGATATTTTTTCTTTAAGTAGAGCTCTATATTTTATGTTAGATCCTAACAATACATGTATAAGAATTTTCAATTCTATGTAGTGTAATTTTATTGGCGTGTGACACAAAGATAGACAGAAAGACAAATATCTAAAAAAAATGTTTTACTGCTCTAATGAAAACCCCCATATTAGTTTTTCGCCGATATCTTCAATATACATTCATCGGCCTGTTACAATTTTATGATATGTATGTATAGATATCTCTTTAACTCCAACCCATAGTATCCGTTTGTAACGTCACATTCTTGTTTCAATTTTGCCCTTAAAGCCTTTAAAAAGTATAAATTCTTAAAAATTTTAAGATTGCTTTTGATCGGCTTTGTTATAACATGTTATTTTTGTTACCTATTAATATAATAAGAACGAGACACAGATTAATACACAAAAAAGATATACTACTATAATAGTAGTAATTGTACCCTTTATGCTGCCTAATAAGGGAGCAAATGTATTATGTTTTATGACCCAATTTAGAAAAATATGTTCAAATTTGGGATTTTAAATCTGTTTCACTTTCATATCTGTAGGTCAAAGAGGATTTATACACAATTAGCTTTATAAAAAGTGAATTACTATTTTTCTTTAATTTTGAATACATATTTTTATTTAATAAAAATAAAAAAGATGGCGATTAGGTAACGCTTATTTGGGGAAGTCACGGAGACTTTCCGAAAACTTTCACAAAAACTAAAACGTAAGTACCATCTATAGAAATACTGTGTACTAGATATCTTTAATCTATTTCTTGTTTAATTTTTAACATTAAACGTGAGAGAAATAAATAAAAAACATAATTCATCACTTATGCGCTAAAAAAAATTTTATTGGATTTTATTATCAGCTTTGCGAGTGAGAAAGTTATGCTCTTAGATAGCTTTAATGTTAACGAATTAATAACTATGTATATAAATAAGTGAAATAGTTATGTGAAACTTTATACACTAACTTGAACTAGCTTACGGCTCGAGATTAACGATGATTAACGCATAGAACTAATAAAGTGGTGTGTGTCAGCTCCGACGCGCGTCAGGCATTTACTTCTTAAGGCGACACCGCGATGAGAAGAGGGGGGCGGGGTTGTCCCCGCGCGTACACATCACCAATGATGGGTGCTTGATCGATGAGCAAGCGAGTAAGACTATTTATAATAGCGCATACGAAAAATCAAGTAGGAGTAATGTGTGTGACCTCTAAATATAGGACGTAACGCTAAACCACATAAAATTGGTTTAAAATAAAATAACGCTCATAAATAAAAAAAATTACCATTTTGTCGAAAATTGTTAGTACCGTTATCCCGAATAACAGCCAAAAAGGAAAATAATAAGGGTCTGTTGTGAATTTAATTCTATAAAAAAAATTTGTCCTATCGTGTATTCTTTTACAGAACACTTAATTTAAATGGTCAAAAACGTATATCTAAAAATCAAACTCTTAACTCAAACATTTAATGAAAACGACAAAAAACAAAACTCTTTTTTATCGCTGTATCGCCTTAAGAATATATGGGATACATGCTATTTATTCTTAAGGATAAATTATGTGAAATAAATAAACGCGAATACATGAAACCTCTTAAAATGTACATAACAGGCAAAGGGGGTAAATAAATGCATGTCATATCACTGTAAACATGTATAATTTATATAATTTTATTCACATTTATTTATAATGATTCGATAAAACATATTCTATAAATTACATTACGTAATAAAGTTTCTAACTCAAAAGTATTATATTAAACGGTTGGTAAAGTCGCAAACAAATTTTAACAACATATACATCGAAAACTTAACTTATATATGAATATAACATCAATAAATCGGCAATGGTATAAAAATACACCCGTTCAGTACAAGACGCGCGAATAGGTTCCAATTGACGCGTCTCCATTTAACTTGCACACCGTGGGCTATATATGAAAATGATTCTTAAGGAATAAACTCCAAAAATTCGGATATAGAAAATATTTTTGTTAAGTTACTGTAAATTTGAAATTACTGACGGCGACGAAACATGTATCATTATTTAAAAAGAGGACGCTTGCATGTTCCAAGATATTTTGTATTAACACATAAATCCCTGCAAATGAAGAAACCAAAATAGTTCTTTCGACGAAGAGCATCAAAATCAGTTTTAAATTGAAACTTAATCACGCTTAAGCTAAAGCATTCAATGATCGAAATGGCGACGAGCATTGGATGCTTTTTCTCAAAATATGCTCTAGATTAAATAGTAAGGACGAAACGAAAATGAAAGCGCGTTAGTGCCTTTAAATGTGCTAATCGATCTCGTAACAAACAGATTTTGAGTGTGTAAAGGATCCGGTGATATAGATATGCTTCTTGAAATCTATGTCGAGACAACGTATATCTTAGAAAAAAGACAGTTCATAAGAAATCGAATTCCATAAGAATCGAAGATCGAAAATCGAAGTCCATGATCTTCGCTGAGATCATAAGAAAGATTTTATATAAGAATTTTAAAGTTTGTGAAGAAAGTTTTCGTACAGTACCTGGGGAATACCAAATAATTTAATTTGAAAAGGAATCCTATAAATCAGAAAGTCGTTTCTGAAAAGTAAAGTTTAAAAAATTATTCCGCTATAAATTTTTTTAGCTTGTTCCTTTCCTAAGTGCAAGAAACCTGAGAATAGGTACGAGAAAAGATAAAAAAAAAGCGTTTGAGCAACACGACTCGTTTCAATATCTTTCAATCCATTTCACAAAACGAATCAAGAACGGGTGAAATGTAAAGACAAAGAAAAGACACTAAAATGCGATAATACAAGAAGTAGTAGTACACACAATACATAAGGTAATAAATAAAACTAATAGTATACAAATTTTATTCAAATAAAATAATATTGTATACAATACGTACACGATAGTTGTGGATTTGCACAATACCACAATAATCTATAAAGCTTCACACTTTGTGAAACCGAAAAATAATTCTTGTCTCACATGCTGATCAAATACGTGATGACAAATTCACATGTCAGTGCAAACTTGTAAATATTTTCTAAAATTTCTTCTCAACGTTTTATTTCGCTATCTGCTAATAGATCGTAGTGTATCGGAGATTTTAGAAGAGGTTAAGAAAATGATATAATGGAGATATTATCCGAATGGTTTCAGAGTGATTTTTCACATAGAGTTGCTTGAAACAGTTACTCATAAGTTGTCATTTACATAGGGTATCAATATATTTCGACATATTCGAATATTGTTGTTTGGATGTTATAAAATGATGATGAATATCAGCCTGATAATGAAATTAATAGTAAAATAGTATTTAATACATACTGGAATTGGTATGACAGTAAATAGTTCACTCTACTCGACTCTATATAAAGCCAAAAAATTCACAGTCGCTTAAGTGTCATTGTATAAAGTTTAAACTGTATTATTACTGTTTTCACCAACCACATTAGTTTCCATTATTTTCGTTTTGGTCTACAATTATTTTCATTTCGTAGAATAATAGCATCGAATTTTTTAGTCAGTCGGATGTTAATATTCCTTCCATCAGAAACATCGACATGAAAAAAATGATCTCCTCCAATAATGACGGCAACAATGTTCGTTGTAGATCTCTTTGTGGAATCGGAGTAATAAATAATGTAATGATCTCTATTGTTGCTCTTGTGTTGCTATAGTAATAAATGACAACTATGGGTAATAACGTTTTGCTGTAAACTGAACGGAAAACTTAAGTATTTGGCTCTGCATTATATATGTATATTTGTTATGGTAGAGTTCTAGAAAGTTCATCAAAATATCCTTGAAGCCGTGGACCCGTGAAGACCGAACCTTCCGTGCATAATCAATGTGTCCTTAATGTCTTTCTAAAGATATCTCCGACATATCGACGTATATTTTGTTGATTATTTATGCATCATTTTTCAATTTTATTAATGATTGTGCATAGAAGTTATATTATTATAGCTTATATTAGCTTATACAAAATGTACCTCATTTCCCTATAGTCTTCCTATTTCTTTCACGTGCGCTGCGGTCGCATGTAATTTCCTCCATCATGTACTTAGCACGTAGCGAATATGTACATTTTAAGTCCATAAATTCCATCGCACAGACGCTACTTCAGGTAAAATTAAATTGCATTGTAGTTGCAGTAGTGAAAATCATTAATATAGAAGGTAACAAATAGTACGCTAATAAATAGTTTCCTTTATGCGGAACATTCAGGCCGTGATTCTGACTCACAATTAGCCAGTTTTTTATAAACTTCTGCTGAATGTTGCTGAATCATTATAGTGATATAATTTATAAATTAGAATAACATATAGGCTATAATACATAAAAGTATTAACTTTTACTCGAGGCTTTACTTGTGTGGTCTTAGAAAGAATTTTTATTTATGCCAATTGACTATTGGTAATAATAATAGTCAAGAGATGTTCAAATTCAACATCGGTTCGGGATCGAAAACGCGAGGAGGATCGGGATAAAGATCAAGAGAGTAAATGAAATCGTTTCTTGACTAAAAGTTAGCAATATGATATGCCTTTACTGGTGAGAATATGGTATGGCATTAATAACGAAATTGTAATCGGGATCATGGTCGTTAACGTTATCGATAAATACAAAAGCTGAAAGAATTTGTCGTACATATAACAGGGCAGAGCCGCAGGTGAATTATGTATATTTTGAATAGAATCAGAATCTAGATCGCTACTAAAATTGGAATCAAGAGTGGAGTCAGGATTGCAATCAAAAAAAGAAACAACATCGAGACCATGGTTGACAGCGTGATCGGCCGATGTAACTCATTACTGCAACTTTGAAGATTTCTAATTTTTTCCCAAAACTAGAATTAAAAAAAATATTTCAAAATTTTCATAAGAACTTGGCATCATCGATTATAATCTAAGTTAGTTTTCTAATTTCAGAACTGTCACTATCAAAGAGTTATTTGTTATACACTTCAAAAAGTTAGATATAGGAACAGCTTTAATTTGTTTTGGATAAAAGTGTGGTTTGGAAGAAAATATAATCACTAGAGAAGAAAATGGTATGTTGCCATGGTTTGGTTGTCTGAAAAGAATGAATGAACGTAGACTGACTAGACATATCTATAAAGATAATGCGTGTGGTGAAAGGCCGGCAAGTGTCGGTTTTAGAAAACCTTATGTAGATCAAATTCGTATCAAACTTTAATCACCTTATAAAATAAAAGGTCAAACTTTAATTAACTAAAACCGACGAGCCTATTGGAACGATTCTTAAGTATTAGTGAAGAAAGAGAGATACGCAAAGATTGTATCGTAGAAATCTGTACTCTATTTATCCTTCAATCGTAAATAGGCGTGAATATAAACTCACCAATAATTATTATAATAATCATTTTAGAACATTTTATTTTCAATTTTAATAAAAGCTTATTTCTAACTTCACATTACTTATTTTCAACCGTTTTGATAATAATAATTACGGATATTGTCGCAATAAACGAAAAATAAAAAATACGTCCCGACTCATAACCCAAACCTTATAAAATAAACAGTACGAAAATGTCTAATCTCTTTAAGTGTATAAAATAACATCGAAGCAAAGCTAACAAGACTTAAGGTAAAATTTAGACTTGTAGATTACTCAGACTTGAAAATGATAATCCTGAGAAGCTTAAAGCGCATAAAGATAACAATTTTCGAGTACTTCTCGGCAGATCGCATTCATCGCTATTACCCATTCATAAGGAAACGGAATCCACGATTCACTGAACATTGATAGTTAGGAATTCTGAATTACCTTTTCGTTTGCATCGCATTATCATTACATGCTTTTATTTAGTTTCACCTGTCCCGTTGTTTGTCTGTCAGTCAATAATCAAATCTTGCAAATTAAATTTGATCCATTTCCTGGTTTCCGATTGAGCGGAAATTTTGCATGCATATATAAATAGGATCACAATGCAATATTATTATGACATAGAGCTAGATCTGGTGATGAAGATGGAAGGTGACCATAGGAACTTCGTAATTAAACAACGCAACTCCATCAAATTTGGGCTCGTTTGATCTGTCTTGACGAGTACTTTGATACTATATAGTAACCAGGGTCTGGTGATGGAGCTGGAAGGTGGCCATAGGAACTCCGTTATTAAACGACGCAACCCCATCGACTTTGGGCTCGTTTGATTCGTCTTGACGAGTACTTTGATACTATATGGTAATCAGGGTCTGGTGATGGAGCTGGAAGGTGACCATAGGAACTCCGTAATTAAACGACGGAACCCCATCGACTTTGGGCTCGTTTGATTCGTCTTGACGAGTATCTTGGTTGGCTTGAATATGAAACTCTAACAAATATGAGAAAAAAAGTTCGTTCCGTTTGTTATAAATGTGGATTATGTCAGACTGATTATGGATGACCCAATGCCAAGGTGAGCATGTGCCAAGGGCTGAATGGTACGAGGGTATATAAACATTTCATATCGCTAACGTTGCGCCTCAGGGTACCAGGGCGAACCCTGCTGTACCGAAGCCCTTATGCCTCTACAATGGACTTCTGGGATGGACCGTTTTTGTTCTATACTCGTGGGAAAAACATAAACAAAAAAAAGAAACTACTACACAAAGAAAACGACGTTTAGAGAAGGCGAAATTGAAGCGACAGAAAAAGATTGCTAATGAAAGCGATGTTCTCAAGAGGAAATGCTTAGAAAAAATAAGGTTAGCAGTAGCTAAACATATAGAAAACTACTCATTAGAATAACGCACAAATAGACAAGATACCGATAGAATACATACATAAGAGAGAAAGAAAAATATATCTTTAGAACAACGTACTAATAGGCAAGATATTGAAAAAAATGCACATACTAGAGAGAAGGAAAACGAATCTTTAGAACAACGCATAAATAAGCAAGATACCGATAAAATACATAATATAAGACAGAAGGAAAAACGAATCTTTAGAACAACGCACAAATAGGCAAGATGTCAATAGAATACATACACAAGAGAAAAGAAAACGAATCTTAGAACAACGCACAACTAAGCAAAATGTCAATAGAATACATACACAAGAGAAAAAGAAAAACGAATCGTTAGAACAACGCACAAATAGGCAAAATATCGATAGAATACATCCTTAACAGAGAAGAAAAAACTATAATTAAAAATACTAAAAAGTTAAAAATAAAATTAAAGAAATAATAAAACTTTTTTTAAAAAACAAGCTTTTATTATTTGTTTATAAAATGAATTAAAAACTTAAAAATAAATTAACACTGATAAGAGATATAACACTTTATAAGTTCTTGTAACCTTTAACGATAATTAAGCTTCTTCGTATACGACAAAATAATTCCATATCGTACATAATTATTTATTTTTAACACTAATACTTTACACCTTAATTACTAAATCTTCCCGTTTTATCACAGTCCCAATTTTATACTCTTTACCCTCCTAACATGTTTCAAGCCGTATGGGGATTTATGAGCGTTGATGTTCAATGCTATCAGCTAAACACTCAGATTTTTCTCTGTCGTCGAACGCTATAGAGTTATTTGGACGCTTGAGAGCGGAAGTGGGACAGCTCCTTCCGTTTTAGAGCTTTAGCAAGTCCCCAAAATGCTTTATGGCTGGGCGAAATTTCTGACATACGGTCGCTCCAATTATCGTTTCTGACTTCCTTTATGCGCGCCTTCACCTTACGTTAGAGTGTGCGCACACGGAACCTATTCTCGCAGGTAGGGTATTTATCCGCTCAACACAAAGCGGCATTCTTATCCTTATCAATTCGATAGCATCTCCAGGCGTTCCCTGCCATCGAATTTCGCTGGATCTGTTCTAGAGCTGCTCTCAACCACTGTCCTGATGTTGTTAGTAAGGGCTGTCTGAATTGGATGAATACACCAAATAGTGATCGTAATAAATTGGGGCTTGTGTGTAATGCATCATTTAAACATTTACCATTCGTACGGGCGGCCGCATCAAAGACAAGGCGGATTTTCTTCTTCTGCGGGTGCGTGACGGCGAAATGAGGTGGTAAGCACCACAAGCCTTCAGATGTGGACTTATTCGGCGCTGACTGCGTACCCATTTTTAACAGATTATTAATCTGTTCGCAATATTCGTTTTGAAACCGCGTAGACGTCGCATTGCGGTATCATAACTTTGGGCATCACTTCGTTGTCCGACTTCCATAATAGACACGTTTCGAACTGATCGGTCGGTAATGTGACACTATTGATATTTAGCAACGCGAGCGCCTTCTCTTCTCAATCGCGATTCGGTTTACGCGGAGCCACACCGAGGGATTCAATTTCGAAATGCCGTTTCACAATAACATTTAGTACAATGTCGAAAACGTCGGTATTATGAAGGGATGCATTATTGGTTTAGCTGCATGCCGTCGACGGCGGTGGTGGCGCTGTCGTTGGACTCGATTCGGGCACGGGCTCAATTTTGTCCAATATAAAGATCATTTTCTCAAGTTTATTCGTTTTGGATAAATGGGACGCGTTATCACAATTAATCAAATCGCCCGAATCCTCTTTGTCCGTGTCCAAGCGCGAGAGCAACATTTTCGTACGCGCGAGCGTGGCTTTTGCAGCTATCCGTTTAATTTCCAATTACTAAAATTCCAATTGAGCTAGTAACGCGGCACACTTTTTCTGTCGCGCCGTGTTCACATTTCTATTTGGATCACCAATATTCACTTCATGTGTGGGACTGCGGTTTCGCATATTTACCGCTAGACGGCGACGCGATAAGGCTATTTGACGCTGAGATCATACTCGACAAGCGGTGTGACTAGTGACCACGCCTCAACTAGTCACACCGCTCGAAAGCGTTAAACAGTCAGATGTCATTAACACCGCTAGGTGCTCCTCTCACTTTCCGAAGCATGTACAAGAAAATAAAAATCCGAAGTACATGACTTACTCGTAAAATTGTTTCACAATAATCCGGCTCGAAGGACCAGGTGTAACGGTGATTTCTGATATCGCCGCGTAAGCCCATACTTCGGATTGTCCTCACAGGCTTCGGAGAACGGATTTCTTGCGGTGTTGTGGGCAAATAATGGACATTTTCAGGTGATATAGACTTCTATATTTTAGCCGAGCTTTATTTATGACGGTCGAGTACGACTGTGTTGAATGCACCGATCTAGCTGCATTTTATAGATGGTGCATCCGTCTGTACATATGAGTTGCATACATTTTAATTGGGGAGGCGTGGCCATGCACTTTGTATTATTTACTCGTTGACGTGGTCGTCGTCGCGAGTCTTCTACACCCTGCTACGGGTGTAGGTGCGAATGTGAGCCTATACCTTGGACTCGGGCATCTTCTCAAGAGGGACACTGCCCTTTGGGGTCATTCTTTTTGGTTACTTTCGTCAGCCGTCCAGTGTTCGTCAGTCAACCTTCCCTTGGCTTTGGATACCAGGTCTCGTGGGAGCTGGTATCCCGTCGGTCGGTCATAGTGTGGTGCTAAGTTGTGTAGGGATGGATAGGGGTCTGCGTCTGCGCGATTGAAGGCGCGTCGCGCCAGCATCCTCCCGAATTCTTTAAATCGGGAGACGCTGGTGCTGCCGTTCCGAGCAAGGGGCATACCAAGCTGGTGCAGCGGAGGTCAGGCGGGAGCGTATGTAACATTAGTAGATCGCTAGTTTTGTCCTGATGGGCAGTCTGGAGACTAGGATCGGGCGTAATTTGGCGTGCGCAGCCCGATTCACCTGGATAACATGGTCTATTTGTGGTATCATACGCAGTGAGTGGTCGATATGAACGCCCAAATATAGAATGCATGTTTTCCATTCTACCGCCTGACCTCTCAGGCGCAGTTGATCAGGCATGTTACATTGGCTGCCGGTCAATAAAGCGGTCTTCTTGTTGACATTGACGGCCATCTCATCCTCGATTTGTCTAGCTATTCTGGCAGCAGATCAAATACGCACTGGACCCTCTTCGCGGCTAGGTCAGCCCTTCGCAACGATGCAAAATACGCGCTATCATCAGCTTACAGCGCCAGCATCACGTCATCCTCCCGATTCTCGAGATGGTCACGCAGCGTGGGTATGTCGTCCGTATATAAAACATACAGCTCGGGGGATAAGTAGCTACCCCGCGATATTTCTGCTCGTATCGGGCGTGGGGCGGACAGCACGACATCGACGGCAACGCAGAAACTACGACGCTGCAGGAAACTGACGACGACTCTTATGAAAGCAGGTGGCAGTGGGGTGTCCATCAGCTTATGGATGAGGCCGTCATACCACACCCTGTCGAATGCCTTCTCCTTGTCCAAGAGTACCGCCACCGTATATCTTCCGCAGTTCCCTTCGGAAGCGAGGTGGTGCAGTTCCCTTAAGAGTTGCAACGTTGTGGAGAGTCCGCTGAGGAAGCCGTACTACTCCTTTCGCGGGGTCAGGAAGAGGCAGAGTTTAGTGAGCAGGGCACGCTCAAAGGTCTTTGCCACGTGAGATAGCAGGGTGATAGGCCGAATGTTTTCCAGCTTACGTGGGTCTTTTCCTGCTTTGGGTATCGGTAGCGCAAATATTTGGAGTGATGTTCTATAGCGCTTATTAAATCTATCAAGCGGCATTCACAGTGTACGCTAGCTTAAATTTAATTACGCACTTACTGTTGCGATCGCGTATTTGCGATCACGTAAGCCGCTCGGTAGATGCGCGCGCACCACTCGTCACTTAGTCAGCTATCCGCCTGCAACGTGCACCGCCAGCCGCGGCCGGGCGCCTACTGCCTTCCGTCGCCTCGGCGGGCGCCGTCGGCCGCCCCCCGCCCGCCGGGCGCGCTCGCGGCACTCGTATACACACCACACTGCATTTGCACCGGTTTTCTCACTTAGCGGTTTAGCTGCATTTATTTATTTAGTTAGATTCACTTGATTTTATTATTCGAGTGGATTATATTTAATTTTTGAATTTTAATCAACATCGTTTATCGAAAATAAAATTATATTTTTTTTGAAATCGAAACTGTGTGACCGTAGTTGCACACGAGTTTTCCCCTCAACCTGTGATTTCCGGTCCGGACTGGCGGCAAATACGCAACAACGCGGGCCGCCTGCGTGGCGGCGGAATCGACATGACGCGCGCGGTTGCAGCCGGTAGGAACGCACACAGGAAGGAGGGTAGGATCACGACGACGGAACAATCCACCGAACGGAATCGAAATTGCGGTCGGCGAATCCCACGACGCGATCTTGATACGCAGGCCGAAAACACCAGTCGCCGAAAACTTGCAGAGCGATATTCCGAGACGTGATGAACTCGGTTAACGACTTCAACTACGAAAGCTGGAGAACCAAGGTTGCAACACGCCCGACGAGAGCGGAAGTCATCGGAAGTAACTCGTTGGCGCCACATGTGCTCGGAACACCGATTCGCGGCCGTACCGTAACGACCGCTGCGGTTCTAAGCCTCTGATTGGTCATCTCCTCCTAGGCACAATTTCGTATGCAACTCATATGCACATTACATTTAATTCACATTTATAATGACATAATATATACAACAAGATAAAACAAAATAAATACACCAAAAAAAATAGGAAAAATACAATTCTTTATAACTAATTTCTTACCCGGTAATAAAACAAGGTAAACAAAATACTTTGATAAAGCATTTTGTTTATGCTTTATCAAAGCACAAACAAATTGTTTGGTAAATTAAAAATTACAAATTGTTTTGTAATGATTAATTAGAAAACAATTACGTCCGTATAAAACAAAATATTACACTTAACATTAAATGCGCGGCTGTCCGTAATAGCAAGCTATACCGTTATTGCTCATGAATATACTTTTTCTTGGTTTTTTTTGGCATTACACATGCAACATATTTTATTATGATTTTTAATGACGTTTGATACTTTTTGATGTTACGAGTGTTAATGTCTTAGATTTTTTCTGTCCTTGTGCCTTAAGCTTGCGTGTAGTTAGTATAGAGAAAAAATGTAATAACATATTCAATTACACAAAACTCAGCTCACTTATATAAAATTGTGTCATTTATTGTATCTTAACAATATCTAATAACTTCGTATTTCAAATTTCCATCAAAAATACTGATTTAAATATTACGTTTACAAAAGTATTTCTTTTTGAATTTCCAACTCTTCCATTGAAATTCATAAATTCGGCATCTTTTCATATACGATACAAGAGGCAATTGGCTCTTGTGGCGACGCGGCAAAATCTTTTATGATGAATTGGTGCAGATTAAAACGGCGATCTTTTTTCTATTCATTCTATAACAATTTAACGCAGCAATTCTGCTAGTACAATAGAGAATTTCGGACCACGCTAAACCCTAGGCAAAATATTTGAAAGTAAAATTCATATATATCTTTTTGTGTTTTTTATATAAAATGAATTTTATTTCATCTATCTTTTCCTTTTCCTTATTTTAGGTAAATGCATTGTTTATTTTAACTCATTGGCTGGCAGACGTTGTTCCGCCTTTTTTTTATGGGTAGCTTGCTCATACAATTAACGTCTGCAGCTCCGTTAGCATGTATTTATGATGAAGTTTTTCATCTTTTGTATCTTTTGTTGTAAATCTCAAGACGGGTCTCGCTTTTGACTTTGATTCCAGTCACAGTTTTGATTTTGATTCCAATTCTACACTCGTTTTCAACCCCAGGCCCGTTCTTAATTTTGGTTCCGCTGTCAATTCTGATTCCTCTACCAATCACAGTTCCGATTTGGACGAAGCCGGGAGCAAAAACTTCTTCTTTGTATTTTGATTCCGATTAGGTTCTTGACTCTGATGCCAAACCCACACTCAATTCTGATCGCGGTCTCGTTTCCGGTCTCGGACCCGGTCTTGACTCCTGATTCTGTTCTCCATCCTGTTTTCAATTCCAATACCGTTATCAGTATAAGTCTTAAATTATAACAATGATTTTAAATTTAATGTGGTGCGAATGGGTTAGTTTAAAGTGGTAAAAAGTTGTATTTTTGTCAATGCGTCTTATAACAATTGAGAGGCGAGGGTCTAGGAAAATTAAAACTTGGATTTGTGTGTATTTTTGAATGAGGAAGTAGAAAAAATAAAAAATGTCCCTGAAAAATATAAAAAATAAGTATATAACAACTGCGCCACCTCTCAGGATATAAAATATCCTATGTCTCAAGTAGAACCAAATCACACATAAATGCCAAGCTTCATAAGGATCGGTTTAGTTGTTTTAGAGTTCATCGTGAGCAGACATCGTGACACTGGATTTGTATATATATATATATATATAAAGAAAAATATAAAACGCACGTGTCAACATACTGACTATTATGAAAACAATAGAGGATCGACAGCAGAACTATCATTGA
Organism: Eumeta japonica; assembly: GCA_005406025.1. Classification (NCBI taxonomy): domain Eukaryota; kingdom Metazoa; phylum Arthropoda; class Insecta; order Lepidoptera; family Psychidae; genus Eumeta; species Eumeta japonica. Next base: position 15,318 of record BGZK01002396.1, on the reverse strand, counting down.
GAGTGCTAAAAAAATAAAATAAAACAAAAATCTGTTGATCCGATCACAACTGAACATCACAGGATCACTTGCTAGGCCAGTCTAAAGATCACCTGAAAATTTCATCAAAATCGGTACAGCTGTTTTGGAGTTCATAGAGAACATACACACGTCGACTTATATGAATAGATTTTGTGTTTGTCAATTTTTGTTTAAAGATTTATATGCACAATGGCGACATGGGACAAAACTAATGTCAATATTTTTGAGTTAATTCTATTATAACTTCTATGTCATATAACGAGAAATAATTTGCTTGCGTAATACACTCAAAGGTTAAGTTCTTTGAAGTTCTTCCTTCCCTAAACTTTCTAATCATATTTTATTAGCTATATTACATTATAATATAATATAACAAATATTTTATTAGCCCATATGATAAGCACCCAAGGTCAACTAATACCTGAACAGTTCATTGGTATCGTACAAGACGCATATTACTGGACCGAGAAAAATGATATTGTAACAAATAGGCATTTTATTTCTTTATTTCAATGACTAAAAAACTGTGTCCTCGTCGATAAAACGAGATTAACTATTGTTTTACTATTTCGTTGTGGTTATTTTTTGACATTTATTGCGACGTATGTATGACTCTTGATACCAATAACAATTTTAACAATTTCATTATATTAAGGGAAGAATCAGGCGGGAGGCTTTTATCCAACAGTGGACGTCCTATTAACTTAAGTACGTATGAAATCCACTTGTTTTTTGTTATAACAGACAAATTTAGGACGAAAATAGACATATGAGTTCAAAACCGCTCATCCTAATGTGGATACATTGTGGAAGGTTACGAGAGTGGGCACATTTAAACCTGACGCTAAAGTGGGATTGCGTAAACTTATCCAAATATAAAATCGCTAAAACAACAAAAGGAAATTTGAACAAAGTACGTTTGTCCCAAAATAAATGTCTATGTAAACGAATCGATTTTATATTAAACTACCTGCGTTATTACGACAAAGTACGGGGTATTAAGCGATAGCGAGGGAAGGGTTGGTCTTGGGCGGCGTTGTCATTGTTTCAAATTTTCATTCATTTGTAAAGCGATTACGTCTCGAATAGGTGTGCGTATTCATGATTTATTTTATGGAAATATGGATTGAAACCACCTATCAAAATTGTTTTATAACATTTATGGCCTTCCGCATTTATTGAAGATGTTAGGTGAGTTTCTAATGTTTCTTTTTTGGGACATTCTTAGGATCGGAATTAATAATTCATCTCTTTCTGAGAGGAAATAGTAAGGAAATATTCACAGAAAAATCTAAGCTACTATCTAACGATGTACTAAGTTAAACATAAAAGCGCGATTAATAGCTAAGATTACTTATATAACAAAAAAATAAGACGGTTATTTGTATAGCGTCGGTTTGGAGATTTAGCCGGTGTAGATTCATATTTAATGTTATTTATTTGGGAATTTAATGAATAAAACTTTTTAAAACATATCATGTTTCTCAAGGCTAACTACGCACTTGAAATGATAATGTAGCGTAGAATCGCAGAGCGATCAAAACCTGTTTTTGTGAAGGTGAAGGAAGTGTTAACAGAGGTACTGGTTCACGAGTATTAAAGTTACTGTACAGATGATCTTCAATTAGAGGTAAGATAACATCGTCAAAGATTATTTGCCTTTAGTAAAATCTGTACCTATTTTCAAATAATTTTCATAGTATAATTCAAGGGAATTTGATTAAAAATATCACGTTTATAACATATGGCTGCTGACGCTATTGGCTCCTTTTAACAAACGTACCTACAGAACGCACGTTTTCAATTCCCTTTAATTGTGTATAAGGAATCGTCAAGGTTTTCATTATTTTCCTAGGAAAGAGAGCGCGATCGCCAATAACACACCCCAAACATAGTTAATAATAATACCAAACATCACACGATTGACAGTGGCAGCAATACAAAAAAGCGTGTCAATAGGGATCTTAATCAATGCAAGTAATCGCTTAGTCTAAATGGTGATTGTGCTAAGCATAGTTGTAAGTTTGAACAGACTGGTCTTAGACTTAAAAAATTCCTTTAAATTTAAATCGACATTCTAAATAGATTCTTAGTTTTAGATGCGGTTTAGATCAAACTAATGAATCTCACCTTTACACTTTATATAGATCAAATGAATAATAATTCGAATTGTGTTATGTAAGAGGAGGTACATCGAGCGTACGAAAGTCAAACAGCTATAAATGTTTCTTTAGGTATTTGACTTCGATTTATATATAATGGGAAATTTCTACCTATACACATATAAACGAAATACCACTGACTGACAGACTCATCATGAGATGTTTGAAACAATACGTACGATTGACCTAAAATGCGGCATAGTTATTCTTTTCGGCAGGTAAATGCTTACCAAGAACATATTTTACGCAAATCCAACACAGAAAAAAATTCACGATATTATGTCTAGGTGGGCGCAGCCGCGGGAAAAACTAGTATAATTATATAATTATGAGTTATTATTCAAGTTATTGGATGACAGCTAGTCTCTGGGTTATTAAGTATATTCAAATCATTTCCTCGCTTTTCTTAGTCTTCATAATGATAATTTGAAATTGTTAGTGAATACTCTTGAATTTATACAAAATCATTAAACAAAACGGTTTTTATGAAGTATGGAAAGTTTTACAAAGTATGGCGCTTTAGACTAAGTATTTGTAAAGTACATCATAAATAAGCTCTAGTACAAATATCCATATCTGTTATTGTTTATGCCTGTACAATATTTATTTTGGGTTTAATTGTAGTACAATTCTAGTATCCATATAGTGGAAAAAATATTTATTCTTGCGTCATCCATTCAAGCCATACATACCTATGTAAGGAAGTGTGTGTTGATAGATGGATGGAAGATCACTATCATTGTTCATCATGATATCTTAACACAACTTTCAGCAAGCTCCCTTAGAACTTAGTAAAACCATTCGTTGGACTTAGTTGCAAAAAATTGCTGCACTGCATTTTCAATATCTTCTTTGATCGTCATTTTTTCTCCACGAAAGAATTTGGCCCTGGATCTGAATAAATAGTAGCTTGACAGTGCAAGGTCCGGACTAAATGTTGGATCTGGTAAGAGATCAATACCAGCGAGTCCTTCAATAATATCCCGTGTAACTTTTCTAGTATGTGGTCTAGCATTGTAATTATTTCAAAGTACACTAAACCTGTATAATTCCATCAGACACATTACAAGACTTTTATTGAACTGTCTTCGCGACGTTGAGGTTCCTTGTCTAATCATTGGTTTTCCGTGTTTAAATTGTTTAGAAAATCGTTTTTTATCGCTAGTAACAATTCGTTTAGTAAAACAATAATCTTTCGGCAAAGCAGAAACTTTTATACTTTCTACTTGACACTTCCCATGAATCTCGTTTAATTTTTATCAAAACTTTTATAGATATTGCCCAATGATTTTAAGTGGCGATGAATTGTGTATTAAGAAGGCCTAAAAGAGTGCCATAATCAGCGAGTGCTGATTATAGGTTGGTTTTCTACTGCTTTCTTTAGTCTGAATATTTCACACAGATAGACGATCAGAGCGCAAATTATCTACTAGCATCAAATCTCCATTAATAAGACGATCAAACGAACACTGAGCTGTTTACTCATTGATTGCATCTTTTTCTTATATTTCGCATAATACCATTGCTGCTGCAGCTGTCTTTAAGTTTGTGTTTCCAATAATGTCTTAAAATACACTAATATGTTTAATATTTATCGCCCGCCATACATTTTATTAACAAAACGTGTTGCTTCGTCAATTAAAATTAAACAGTTCTAGTTCTATAGAATTAGAAGTATAGAATTACAAAATGAAGTAATGTGTACGGTGTGGCGATGGGTCGCCACGCTATACCATAGATAAATACAGTCCACAGGTAGTAGTGTGTACGATGTGGCGACGCGTCGCCTTGCGCAAGCGACTGTGCGACTCCCTTCTTACTCGGTTCGATGGTGCTGTTTACTACGGTATATATTTTGACTATATGCATTGACTATAAATATACCATTGTATAGCGTGACGACCCGTCGCCACACAGTGCACATTAGCAAGGTCTCGTGGTGACCGCTCACAATTGTTTTCGTTTTCTGAATGTTTATAACCTTATTAATGAGTTTAACTATTTACTTGTGAGGCTACTTTCATATTTCTTGACTGTACATCACACAGCCGTCATCGCCCCACGCGAAACTCGTAGTTTCACTCGTAGAGTTGTCGTAACAAGTTATGACTAGTATAAAAAAATTTCAGTTATTAAAACCGACATTATTCATGCAACATCCTTAGTAGAAATATTTTTGTACAATATTGATACCAAGTAAAATATTTGTGTATACGAAAATAAAATTTTGTATATGTTTATTCTAGAACCTTTATAAATTTCGCTATTTTTTGATAGGTGCACAAAAACTTAGTTTAAAGCGTATTTTTTGTTATAAAACATACAAATTCATTTCAAAATAACATGTAACCACTTTGAACATCATTACATTCAAATAATAGAGATAGACTCCCCTAATATACACAAATAAGCATATTCTTATTTCCAACAACGTCCAAACTTCATAATAACCAGTAGCCAAATACGAATTTTCTTGTTTTTTATACAATAATAACGATACAATTATATAATCTTTTGTTAGGCTTTCAGATTACACAACTACCCTCTCAAAAGTGAGCAGGACACCAACTTGTATTTCCTTTTCCTACCTTCTTTCTCTAAAGAGTGCTCATACGTTACAAAATCAATTTATTGTAATATGTAGCAAGTTTCAACTGATTTCCCATGAAATTAAAATTACGAATGGTGGTAAATATGTATATATATACTAGGCAAACCCGTGTTAATAATTCACATAAAGTAAGTACATTATTTATTTATAGTTTCTCAATGGTTATTACTCTTTTCCTTTGATTATATTTCTTTTAAAAACTCGGATCTATAAAAGTTTTTTCTTTCAAAAGCTATCTTCAGTGAGACGCAAACATCATAAAAGTTGAGTCACAGCGCCGTCGTGTTGAAAAATATTTTATATTTGATTCCGTCGTCATATGGCTGTGATTATACAAGAATATGAAAAATAAAATAATTAAATTTTTTTGATTCCCTAAAATTTGATGGGGAATAAAATTCAATTGCATTTTTTTATTATTAGTTAAAATACAGAAATTTATAGAATTACCTTTAGCTGATAGATGAGATATTATCAAAATATCTTTCTACTCTTTATTCAAGAATAAAAAAACAATTTGACTTTCGATTGAGATGTTTTTATTACATTTAGAAATCCTAACATACAAACAATATAATAATATGTTTATCATACTAAATATGGCACAAATATTCATGAAGAACTTTCAAATATTTTGAGAGAAGTAATTTATGCGTACTTGTAATGTATTATTGTTTCTTGTATAACTGGTAAGATTTTTGCTTCTGTGGGCGTTTGCGTTTCCAAATACTTTTTTTTGCTTTGCTAGAGCAACATGTCTATTGTCTGTTTGTTTTAATTGTTATTTATCGCAACCAATTTATTTTGTTTATGTCGTTTACATACAAATAAACAAAATATTATTATTATATATTGAATGTAAACATGTAGGAAATGAAAGGAATAGGAACACTGATTCACATTTAAATAACAGGTGTTTCTATTTTAATAACTAAATCAAAACGGAAACGTGATTTTGCTAATGTATTCCTTATGGACCGATCATGCATCTTCCGCAAATATTCATAATGTACTTTTTAGATCAACTATACCAATGTAACCATAAAAAAAATTAGTCATTGAAAATATACTTATAAATAATATAAAATAACATAGGCACAACCCTAATAAATGCCCGCCAGATAAGCGGGGGTCGGTCGCCAGCCGCACAACGTGCAGTGGCGTGGTACTTACGTGTCAGCTGATTTAAGGTTGTTAGAACGACATTTCTATGTAGGTGTTTTAAGCTACTTTTCTCAGAAACGGCTACTTAAATGGCTATGGTTTGTTTGGGAAAGTTGTTTTATAAGCAGAGGAGATTATAAATATTTACGAAAAGATACTTGACCGATTCCATACGGTATATATAATTTTCCCTCTTCGATGGGATCAAACTTTAAGAACAATGCACAAAGTACAATGAATTTGATCAACTAAATAAGGACGAATAAGAGGATCAGAGTCATAGATCTGTTTTTACAATCACCAAATTTTTTTTAAGAAATTCATCATTTTGCCCTTGACATTTATTACTTTAACATTTATTAAATAAGCTTTTTTATAACATACCCATTCGTTGCAAAATGGCTTTGTAATTAAAGTAAACGAAATTATTTTTACATGCCTTGATATCAGAAACAAAATAACAAAAAAATGTTAAGAAAGAAATATATTTAGTTTTACTCGTATACCAGAAAAATTAATGACTAAAATACCTACTATTATTATTTTTTTTATTAGAGAACCTACATTTATTTCAATAACTGATGGAAACATCATAATATTAGAGTCTTATGATGTTTCCATCAGTTATTGAGTAGAGCGAGAGCTCTACGTCCAAGTACCGTAAAATTCCTTTCATAAAGCGTTTCTTTTGTTTCGCCCGATTGCAGACGGCCGGTCGGCCAGCAGCTATCAACGTCACAATAATGCGTAAGAAACGCGGCGCAAAGGACGGGTCACAATGAGACTACACATTTTAAAATTAAATACTTCTTGCTAGATCAGTTCGTTTGTGACTTTGTGCTCAAGCCAACGGATCTTACGCATTGAAGCTTTTTTTTGTAATTCACGTTTGTTTTGAAACGGAGGCACGATCGAACTACAGCAATTCAGATATCGCTGACATTCGTTTCGAGTATGGATTTTGCAACGGCAACGCTAGAGCTGCCGCTTGCGAATATCATAGAACAGGGGTATCCGAGCGGACGAACACCGAATTATCGTGTGTTCACCATAGTACAGCGTAGAATTCATGAGTACAGCATTCGCATGCTACCCATCGAGCAGTGACCCTGTACTGTAACACTTTTCGATCAAAAACTTGTTCTTGTAAAGATCCTACAACAAGTGCTAAACGAGCTAATCGTCTAGGATTAAAGAAGTCGACTGTATGAAAGATTAACAAAAAGAATGTATGCATAAAAGAACGCTTTCGTCGTTTACTATTATAAAACAATCAAAACAATATTTTATTGAAGATAGTGGCAAATATATACATGTATATTTGCAATTATAAAAAAGTATTGAATATCAAGCGCAAAGTGATGAATTTCTTTGATAAGAAAATATGGTGTTTGTAAAAAAAAAAATCTACGACTGATGTTATTTGATCCAATAGCAAGTGGAAATATTTTATAATGCATTTGGAAGAAATCACTTTTCCACCCTGATATAAAAGTTAGTTTAATTTGTCCAATCGCAATAAATGGGTTATAAAACAGATCGTAAACTGAAATAAAGATTTAAAAAACATTTAAAAATCAATATGCAAATTAAAGTTACTGTAACGAAATATTCTTGATCGTTTCGTAAGAGCTGTCAGTCACGTCAGGAAAACAGTCACGTTTATTTGTATTCAAAATGTTGTGACTTAATCTAACCGTAAGTGAGAACATAAATTATTCATGATGAACTGTCATTAAGGACTCTTTTGCGTCCTACTGCAAAAACATTGCGTTGTGAGGCAAAATTATTTTAATTTCAAAACAAAATATTTCCTTCTCTTAAAATTAAATACTACATTCAAAAAAGAAATGAACCATTTGTCAAAACGTAATTGTATTGTTATTTTGGGTATCTTTCGACACTAGTCAGCTGACAGAATTGATTCTGTATTCGGTTTCTGTTTGATTGCAATAGTTACTGTTTTTTTCTGATGAATGAGTTATACAATGAATGAAGTTTTATTTTTTTATTTTATTAAATTGAAGACTTCTGTACGCAAGTTGGATCGTTATGTATTTTAAAGGCACTCGTAAGCAATATGGTCACATGACGTGTTAATAGTAACACTATATCTGTGTCTACAAACAAAATACTAATCTAAAAAATAGATAACTTCATTATTTATTGAAGTAAAAACTTCTACAAGCACGTTAGGTGATTTTTGGATGGGTAAAATATTGTGAATTCGCGTGACCGATACGCGAATGATAACAGTATATATGTGAAATAAGAAGAAAAGTGGAATAATTTTTGTATATGTGAAGACTATATTTTGGAATTTAATTGCAACGTTATAGTTGTTTTGTTTCAATTAGAAGGCTTACATTTTGCAATTCCAACCTTTACTGTGGACGTTGACTGTTATTTTAAATTTACTAGAAGAATTTGCACAGACTGTCGAGCCTTTTGATTAATAATAGACTTACGAAAATGTATATGATTTTTCCTCCAAGTATCGCTAGATAGACCAGGCTAATATTAATGATTTTAATTTAAAAAATATGTTATTTTAATTTTGATATTACAATTAATTGGGAGATCTAAAAAGCACGACTGTTATATCAAAGTTTTAAGTTTTCACTTCTGTTGACAGTCTTCGTGATTGCCCAGTCTTTTTATAATTTGCTGATTTTGTCGTTTTTATTTAATCAATATGCCATATTCTGGATATTGAGAATCAATAAATCAAAGTGATTTAGAACAGATTTTTTATTAAGTACAATAACAATATTAAAAAAATATTAAGAAAACCAAAATCGATTAGAAAAACAAATTTCGATAAAACTGTTCGACACACTCCTAATTATTTATATTAAAATGGATTTGGAAACTATTTCATCAATTGTCTCTAAAGCGTCAAGTAGCTACGGGCAATTATTTTTTATCTGTCAAGTGAAGTTAGTAATTATTATCAGTAACAAGTAACTTTATTTATTACATAGTAACTAGCTTTTTCCTGCGGCTACGCCCGCGTAGACATAAAATAAATTCTTTATGTTGTAGATGGCCCCATTATACGATCAAGATTCCGATGGCGGTCTTGTTGTAGATGTCAATTTCTTTTGGTCTCGATTTCGACGGCGGTTTCGCTTTTGATTCCTACTTTCTTCTTGATTTAAGGATATACCGATTTTATTCTCAATCCCGATTCTGCTTTAGATTTTGATCTCAGTACTATTTCTTATTGGACTCTTGATTCTCTAGTTTTGAATTCACACTGAACTTGGTCTCGTTTTCAATTTCGATCCCGGTTTGGAATTTCTTAGTTGTACCTCGTCTCGCGTGAAATTTTGATTCTGCTCTTAGCCACGGTTTTGATTTGGACGAAGACATAGCAAACGCGCTAGCGTATGATACTACTAAGTATCAAAATAAAATTTGGCCTATATTACTCGAGGATTATCCAAACTAAACAAATAGAAATAATATAAATACCTTTCTCGTCCTATGTGCACTTTTAATACCTACGGATTAATAAGAAAACCTTAGAATTAAAGTTTATTTTCTTTTATGAACTATGACGGAATTCAAGGGATTAATTGATATGTATTTTCTTTCAATTTAACATAATAAGACATTTATCAACTGCTTTTTTTTTAACTCGAATTAAACGAATCCAAAGGAAATAAAACTTTTAACAACAACTTCTTTGTAACTCCAATCAATACAATTTATTAGCAATAATGTTTCAAACTATCCAACATCCAACAACGCATCAAATCAAACAGTTAATTGACAACGAACCGCATAGAAAGTAAACACAAGAACTAACCACATTTGGTTACCAACACATTGATTAGCGTATCAAAATTGTGTGCAACAGTCGCTTGCGAGATTCAAAAATGAGATTATGGCGACCTACAACGTACGTGCGAAATATTGAAGACAGTTCCAAAAAGAAGTTGCGAGATACAAATTGAAGGCTGCATCGCACACGTTATCGCCTCGCCATTGGCCGCGGCATCCGTCGGTCGTCTGACGAAGCGAAGCGATGGCGGGGATATTTAAACCATGACGCGCGCTCTGCGATGCATCCGGTGTCGATCGCCGGCGCGGAAACGATTGAATGCAATCAAAACAATTAAAAACAATTGAAAACGATTAGGCACTAACGGCCGTTTCGATTGAATAAAATTCTGGATTTTTGAATAACAGATTTTGTGCATCCATTGTTCACGGGATAATACATAAGAATGAATTCATCAAAGATATTACAGGCAATTCAAACAGTTACTAGCTGTTTCACTGAAAGCAACCCAGCGTCCTTATCCGCCATAATATAAAATAGCAAAACACCATTGAGAAAATATTAAGAAAATGAAATACCTTAGTCTAGAGTAATAAAAATTTGCAAAAAGGTTTTTTAATTTACGTAAATTTGCATCATGAAGGGATTTTCGGAAGTCCATTCCTTAAAGGGTTGAAATAAGGGTAAAATTTTTTATGAAACTTTTTCGTTTATAAAGTAATTATTATAATAATTCGTACATAAACTCATGCATAGTGATACAGTAAATTTTTATTTTAAACGATAAAGATATACATATTTTTATACATTTTTTAATTAAAATTTGGTGAAGTTTCAAACAAACTTTTGTCCCTATTTTAAGCCCTTAGGGAACGGATTTCTAAAAACATCATAATAGAAATCATCTCCTCTAATTTCAATTTACTGGCAATGATAGCCACGGCTCTATGTTGATGAATTAGTTACATAAATTCCCAAGCCTATTTTATACCAACCTCATTTAATCACTAATAGAGGTCGTTTTGAAAAGTTAAAAAAGTAGGTATCTAATTATTATTATTTTTGATAGAGAATATATTTATACTGCGAGTTTGGAATCGATAAGTGAAAAATACATTGTTTATATATATAAACGTAAATTGTATATTTACGTACAACATAGATATATATTCATGTCAGAACGGATGACAATTTTTCGTGTAAAATAATTTACTTTATTTTTCATGCACAATAGCGCATTGGATCATATGTATAGATTCTAATATAATTTTTGTAGCAGTGATTTATAATAATGAATAAAGAAACACTTCATTTAAAAATTTTATTAGTATATCAATAGTCGAAAATCCTGGCTCTAGCCAGTCAATATTTCTTAAAAATCGTGCAAGTAGAGCAAATTTTATGAAAGGCGAAAAGTATACAAGGAATACGAAGGTTCGTGATAGAATTTGATTCGCGAAAGATTTTGCCACTTGGCGAAAATTCCTCTTTCATTCCACGTATTAAACATCAGATGTTTACACTAAATATTATGAAGAGCATAAATTTACACGGATTGCCCTCTCTGTATGATACATAAATGATACATTAAATCTGCATAATATATTAAATTTCTTTTATGATATGCCACAACGAAAATCATGGCGTATAAGTACGCGCGCGACCGACTCATGTTTGAATGACTCGTAACTACTATATTAATAGGAGCATGGTCATGAACGCATTCGTACATATTTAGAAATTCTAGGTCAAGATGATGGTAATTACAAGCTCTATAGAGCCCGTACGACGGTTTCGAAGTTTTGCCAAATACCTGTGCGGTTTCCCTATAACAGTTTTCGTTTTAAGTCGTCACACCTGTAACGATTTATTGTCGACAAAAAAGATACTGTCTAAATAGCGACTAAGATGTTTCTTTGTCGATGAGACATGAACTGTTTTCAGATGGCGACTAGCGCGCCCCCGTGCTACGTCAAAGCTGCGTATCGGCGGCGTGGGCGCAAGCCATACGTTTCACTACTTTAATTAAAACACAAACGACATTCGCCTTTCTATGCTTACCATTGACGGTTTGGTTCGTTTACAAGCTCCGTATCTTTCTACGTGAGCAGCAATGTATAGTTTAGTAACGAATACGAACAAAACAGATGTGTGCGCCAACCACACGCGCCAACTTCATTACGGTCCATTCGAGCGTCTTAGGTTGTACCAGTCAGTTTGCTGTGCGTTGCGTTCGAGCCTGCTGTTTAGAGGAATAGCATAAAGCGCTGTATCAAAATGCACGACACATTTCGGAGTCGGGTAATATATTTAATTTTTTAAACATTTATTTGAAATTACTTTGCCGGATTTACTTAATGTTTCTATAAATTCGTTCGTATTCACAACACATTGAAGTAATAAACATGAATAAATTTGCTGCTATCCTAATTTATTTTTTGATTTAAAAGAAGCGGTTAGAAATGGCCAAATTATTTACAGTTTTAATATTATACAGTTTTACTAATGACTTAGGCAATTTAAAATATTTTCAATTCCTAATACACTCCAATGATTATTATTTCATTGTTTTGTAACTCACTCCTAGGTATGAAAAATAATATTATATAACAACAGTGTAAGAATTATTTTCTACTTACGTAGGTCTATAATTTGCTGGCTCTTTTCTGTAATAACACACTTACTTGTAGATTTATAATATTAACAGGTGATTGCTTTTTAATTGCAATGTTGTTTCAAATGTAAGTCCAATTTATGGTTATTTTTCCCTTTCACGTTTCATTGCCGTAAATGACAGAGGGACAAAATAAAGAAAATGCAACTAATTATGGGCGATAAATTTGCTATTTTGCGTCAATATATTTTTATAATTATGTGGTTAAATATTTCTGTTCCTTTATTCATTTACATAAATTTTGATCAGATTACATCAGTGTCTATGTAATTTACGTGGAGGGCAGATAAATACAACCTATGTCAAAGTTCGTTACCGTATCGGTTCATTACCGTTCTTTACAGCAGATAAGTCAAAAGTATAAATAGCGTGTTGACGAACAAGTGTATTGCTTCTGTACCAACAAGCTATGTATTTAAGAGAAGTGGATATTTTAATGATTTTTCATAATTTGGCTTTGCGTACCTAGTCTTATTTGAATTGATATTTTTATTTATATATCTAATATAAAATATAACTAGAGTATCATGTCATATGTAATTTACAAAAATAGCGAATGATTTGGCTGTCAATTTTCATTCTTGCAATTGAAGAATTTTCCACAATGCTAGTGCGTATTTAAAACGAGTTAACCATAAAGTCATAAACGTTCAAACCACAAACTCATAAACTTGAATGTAACGTTAATGAGGTATGGTTCCGAAATTCTCTTACGTAAATGGAAATTATCTATTTCTTTGTTATTACTTTTCTATGGCTACTTCGCTTAAATTATTCTTATCGTCTTGTGAGCGGTCAGTTAAAAAATTATTTATTCCATTTCTGTCTATGGTTATAACAAATCTATTTATAATATTAATAACATAAAATCTATGATTTGCTTTAAATGATTGTGAAATAGTTGTTCAAATTTGCTGTAAATTTTATTTGTTTCTTACCAATTCCTTTACAAATTTTCATACTGACCTTAAGGTGGTATGTTATTCAGACCTTTCGTACAATACTATTTTTATTTCTGGTGGTATATGCATAGCTCTTCCCTTGATCCGGTGCGGGTTGAGAACTGTTAACAACCATTGACACTAATTCAGTGACGATTAAAAAATTGTTACCTTGAAATGAAGCCGTGATTAGTAAAAACTGGATAGTAAATTTATTTGATATTTTATATTTTAATACAAAAAAAGAATACACAGATAGTTTAAGTGATTACATAGGTTCAAAATAGTTTCTATTCCAAGTGTTACTCTTGACTATGATTGACTGTGGCTATGACGTAATAAGCCAAAATGCTTCGTTTAATACGAAAAATACATTATTTTAATATTTCACAAATAAATTTTATGAATGCTAAATCGAAATCTAAATCTACACAAAAATGATTATTGTTAACATTTCGTTTAATTTTGACTTTATAAAAACGTACATTATTTTAATATTTCACAAATAAATTTTATGAATGCTAAATCGAAATCTAAATCTACACAAAAAATGATTATCGTTAACATTTCGTTTAATTTTGACTTTATAAAAAAATTAAAGTCTTTATGCTAAAAACTGAGATTAAATAATAATATTGAATGCTTTTGAATACGTTTTAATGAAAGATTTATTATACGTTGTTTTGTTTGTCGCGTGCGGAACTTGGGCCCATTTTTATAGGAATTTTTATTACACACACAGCTATTTTTCCCTATTGCCTATATGTACTTTGTATTCTACATTTTTTATGGCTTGACAAAATTAACAAGCCCATGGAATTGCGAAATGTGACACTAACGTTACAGACACTACGTAACTACGCTCGTCCATTCTTCTATGGACACATCATACTTCGACTTAATTTAACGACACTATCCGTGACACGCCTTTTCATATTGAGCGATTTTACTGAAACTCTTTTTAACTTTATCCATAATAACTACAGCCTTTGAGTTTACATATCCTGTGTATTACCTTGACCCAAAATCGTATTCATTTGAATAAATGCATGGTATTATTTGAAGGGTCGGCCGCGGCCTTGTATGTAAACGAGAGGTGTTAAAATACCTTTTATTTTGTTTGTAGGGATGAAGAACGTCCTTCTTTATTTTTATTTTTTAATAATTATGTATTAAATTAGACATTTCCAAGCTACAGCGTTATATACATGCCGCGTATCCAAATATCATCCAGTTATTTCAGTATTACAGTACATTCTATTGTAATATTGGCAATAAGTCGTTTATATTTATAAAGCCGTGTATCATAGAGATAGAAGAGTAAAGATAATTGTCGATGTCCTGTTATTTTTCGCACATTTCACCTCTGTCTATCCGGAGACGTCATATAATGGTAAATGTATTATACCACGCACAATTATAGCTTTTCAACTAGCATTCACAGCTTTACATGACATGTTTCGTAGATACTTTTGCGTGTGAGAGCACATCAGTAAAAGCATACATATTGCGCCACGTTAGACGCACAATTTCGTGTGTATAACTTGTATAGGCGCAAGCTTAATTTTCACTGAAATCTTCATTTGTTTGAATGATATTTCCGCCTTAATTGTACGGTTGCCTCATTATTATGATTGTTATCTTATTATTATGATTGTTATCTCATTAACGCTTTTGCCTCTCCATCCTTATCCTATTTTGATTCCTCTCCAAATTTTTTCCTTGGTCAGACCTTCGTCGGTTCCTTGATCATTTTTATTCTATAAATTAAAATTATGTTTTTATCATTTATATCCATCCTAACATGTCGTCATACGTGTCATTTTC
The DNA here is from genome assembly GCA_005406025.1 of Eumeta japonica. NCBI lineage: Eukaryota > Metazoa > Arthropoda > Insecta > Lepidoptera > Psychidae > Eumeta > Eumeta japonica. The sequence goes on along the minus strand of BGZK01002396.1, from coordinate 128 downwards.
ATATGTTTGATTATAAGATAAGTATACAATACTAAACAATTTCTAAATTATTTTCAGCATTTGCAGGTATTACTTATCGCAATTTCATATATGTAAATTACAAATATTGCCTAAAGATATATATTTTT
>BGZK01002395.1:0-59088 GCA_005406025.1 Eumeta japonica | reverse complement strand
CTTTTCATTTAAGCTATCACTTTCAGATTTTCTTTTGACAGAAATTTGCAAATTTTTTTGTATATATGTAACAAAACATGTTTTGTTTGTTCCTTAGAGTATGTTAAAACCAACACACAGTATTTTTTCAATTACTTTGAATAATTACGTGTACTCTTCCTCAAAATACAAAATTGGCAAAAAAGTTGTCGAACCGAGGTGGATTAATTTAAACTAAATTGAACAAAACAAAATGTAACTCGTAGTTCGTTTATATGATCAGGAATCGTATAATCTATAATGTGTATAAAATTGTGTTCAAAATTATTTCCTAAAAACGATAATGAAAATTGGAGACATGTTTGACAAATATGAGGCAAAACCAGATAAAACCTATTAACGACTATAAAACTTGTTTCATTCTTAACACCCCTCGACAGGCCAAAACCAGGGTGGCGCTATTAGATCTTAGGCCCGGCGACGGCGGGCGGCGGTAATGGAGCGCACCAGGGATGACACGACGCTATAGAGCAGCGGTTCTCAAACTTTTTGTGATGGAACCCTTTGGAAAGCAAAATATTTGACGGAACCCTACAATAAAACAATAGTTTTAAAAGTGTATTCTTTATTAATAAGCATAATAAAAGTACAATGTAACAGTTACTAATTATTACTTACTTTACCACATGGCAAATTACATTATTAGAAGATATTAAAAAAAAAAATCTAACTAATGGGAGGTATGAAACTGTTTTTATTTTTCATCAATTGGTTGATATCAGGTTTGATAGAAGATAGTTTTCAGTCTAATGCGATATTTTGTTTTCGTGGCTGCATAGGTTGAGAATCCTGTTTCGCACAGATATGTTGTTGGGAACGGGAGAAGAATATTCAGAGCCATTTTGCCAAGCATTGGATATTCATCACGGATTCTGCACCAAAATCGTTGAGAGGCGTCGTTTTGAACAGTGACTCCATACTTGTGTCTGATGACATTTCTAAAAGAGATTCATATATCTCGTTTGACATACTTTCGGGTTTTGCAAGTTGGGTAGGATTATGAATCCATGAATTAAGTTTCATTTTGTATTCTGTTCTTCGGGAAAATACTTTTCAAAAGATGCGCGCATCGAAGTGTGGACCAATTCTTCAAACACATCATCTTGAAACATTTCTGAGTCGTTATCGCTAACAAACTCACTGAGTGACGTAAAGCTTTCTATTTCTCTCTTACCAACGCAAATAATCCAAAATCTAATTTTCTTTTGAAGGCAGTTATTTTGTTATAGGCCTGGAACACTGTTGTCTGTTTACTTGCAATGATAAATTCAATTCGTTCAGTTTTGAAAGATATCCGCCATAAAAACAATCGGAACAACCAAGTTTTATCATACAAACGGTCTTTCAAATTAAAAGGTATCTGCTGAAAGAAACATTTGTAACTCGGCTCTAAGTTCAAATAGCCTTGTTAAAGTTTAACCCCGAGACAGCCATCGCACTTCTGTATGGAGCAGCAGTGTTTTATGTTTGCTTCCATAATCTTCACACAATAATGAGAACAATCGGGATTGTAGTAGTCATGATTTGATAAAATTAATTATTTTTACCGCTTCATCCATAACTAATTTTAGATTTGACGGCATTTGCTTCGTCGCAAGTGCTTGTCTATGCAGAATACAATGACTGGAACTACAATTAGGCGCTTTATTTTTTATTCGTGCCACTGCTCCTGCTGTTTTACCTGTCATCGCCTTGACCCCATCTGTACAAATGTCAATGCAATCGTTCCAACTGAGATTATTTTCTTCAAAAAATATGTTTATTTTATTAAAATTTCTTCCCGGTAGTGTTTGTGGGCAGCGGTGAACACATAAGCATGTCTTCTTCAAAAGAACTTTCATATGGATATCTCACGATAACCAGCAAGATAGCCAGACCAGCGACATCAGTTGACTCATCCATTTGCAAGGCGAATCGTGTTTTTTGTAGACGTGTAACTAGTTCTTGTTTGACGTAGCTTGCCAGATCATGGATTCGCCGTGAAACAGTATCGTTTGATAGCGGCACAGTAGAAAGATGCTTTGCAGATTTTTCATCGAGCATACATTTTGTTATGTCTAACACACATGGCTTTATTAAATTCTCAGCGATAGTGTGCGCTTCACCTGCTTGTGCAATGCGATAGCTAACTAAATATGATGCCTCCGTGGCCTTTTCATTGATAGTTTGTGTTACATGCATCATATTTTTGACTTTCCAATAACTGTTCTTTTTACGAAAAAATCTTTATTCTTGTCTTTAGACTCGGGGTGTACAGTTTCTAAATGTCGGCGCAATTTGGCAGGTGCCATGGAACTATTAGGAAGCAGTTTACTACATAGCATGCAGAGAGGTGAGCCGTTGGAATCAACAAATCCAAAACTGATATATGATTCATCATACTTCCTTTTTTTCGTCTTTGAAACCGTGGAGCTTGACGTCGTGGCATCATCGTCTGGATCGGTAATTGCTGTATTCTCCGCGCGTACTGCTTTTGAACATTCAGCGTCATTAGAAGATGTTGCAACACGTTTAACGCCTTTAAGCCAACGTTCCATTCTTCTTTATTAATAAGTAATGTTACACGTCAGGATGGTGGGGTCAAAATAATGCACAATCGTTACTGCGTATAAGAGACTAAGTTTAGTCCAAAGAAAAAATGTACAAAACTGATACAATCTGAATACAGCAGGCAGTAGAACAATAAACACTAGTTTCATATCACGTTTAAACTCCGCAATTCGCTAGCCAGCTTGTAAGTAGGTAGGTAGGAACTTATCGCTCCGAACGCTAATCGTCAACTGACTGACGAGGCGCGACGCGCGATCGCCGCTTTTATACTTAGTCCTAGACTCGATCTCGAATATTCTCAAAAATACTCGAGTTGGCGCCTTTGATAAACAAAAAGCGGAAATAAAAATAGAAATACAAAATGCGTTGTAAACAATCTCGACTTTATGTTTTTGAAGTTAGAGCCGAAAGTCGCTTGTTCACAACTATAGCGTCTAATTCAGAGGCGGCTTTTATCAAAGGGACTGCGCGCTCACAAGTATACGCGCGGCGGAGTCCAAACGTTCGATCAGAGAGGTGTTTTGATTTTTTCTAAATTCTTGCGGAACCCTACAGGGGTATCGCGGAACCTAGGGTTCCGCGGAACACAGAGTATAGCTGCTATACAGAGTTAATATTGTGCGTTTTAAGTTTTTCATTAGTCAAAATTTAAAAACAAATCTTACAGAGTGCTACCTCCTCCGCCCTTTATATTTACAACCTTTGGGACCTTTTAAATTTAAAATGGGAAAAAACACCAACTTTAAATTTTATTCCATACAAATTGAAATGCTGCATTTGTCAAAAATAAGGAGTATTAACGTTTTTCAAAAAAAATATTTTAAATATTTTAATAAAAAGTTTCTTGTTTTTTATACATTTATGGAGAACAATTATTCAGATTTTCATAAAAATACTTTTTTGCACAAATTTAAACAGATTTCGTTTTATAGATATTCTTTTGAGCTTTATTTTTCACATAAGGAACAAAAATCTTATTACGCTTATTTTTCAGATCCTATAATAAATTGGCAAAATTTTTACCAACAAATTATTTCACTTGAAGATGTTTCTACAAGAAAAAAAAAATGGTGCAGCAATAAAAGTTTACCTGATCTGCTGAATTAGTTCTTAAGGAATAAATAAAATACAAATACAAACAAATATGTCATTTTGTTTATTTATAATTTATCAAAGTTTGGAAAGTACAGTTTTTTATGTTTAATCACTTATCTTTTATCAACATTTTTGTTTCTATAATGTTCTCTATTAAAAAGTTAAAAAATATTGTCTAGATTCCTAAAATGTATAACAACTATAGGGTCATAGTGAAAATTCTATGCTAAAAATTAAATTGTTTGCTTTCCGGTCGCACGGCGCGGCGCTAAAATGGTGGGCCGACGGTGGCGCCGCGGCTGAAGCCTGCTTTTTGATGGAAAACGTCTCCATCGCCGAAATATTAAACTCGGATACATGGTGTCGCGGATTTTTTTGTAAAGTTATTAAATGTTATTTTGCTGTATAGTTTATCATCTTACTTCGGACCTCTTAGACAGCTTTTTTTATAAAGTCATTAAACGTATTTTTGTTGTATATCTTATTTTCTTATTTCGGACCTTTTAGATGGCATACAGCGATAAATCAACAAGACGTATGGTTTCTTTTCCAAATTTAAGTATTGTTAGTCATTAATATATAAAAAGAAGATACACAGTTGCGTACTATTTGGATGGCAAAAAATGTCTCAAAGTGTCAAACATTCTGTCTCTGTAGTGACAAAGTAAAAGAAGCGAAGAGCATTATTTATTATCTTACATTTTAACCGAAGTGTCATAATATAAGGTTCATTTTTAAATGTCACTTTGAACAAGTAACGATAATTTTGTTATTGGAAGACAATAAGTCATATTTTCTTACAATTTGTACGTGCTGCTCTAAAATAAGACTTTAGAGGAGTGGTTTAATATTATTTTAATTTTTTATTTTAGTTTTTTGGTTGAATGTATCAAAAAAATTATACTTTATTTTTCTTCAGAATGAAGCTTAATGCAGTAATCACCTAAGATTAAAATTAATATGCTTCTTTAATTTCATAATATCGGTAAAAATATACATAAAAGAACTCGATAATTTCTAAAGTCTGTTGATTATAGTAATATAAAACTTTCTTAATATTTATATATTATAATAAAATAATATTACAATTTATTAAACGTATAGAATACTCATATATAAATTTCTAAAAAACAAAGTCAAATATATCAAACATGTTTTTTTGTTGGAATAGGTTTCATTTATTGTATGATTTCCTTTTAGAGGTAATTTTATGATTTGTATGAATGAAAAACAAATAATAAATAAAAAAATTAAAATGGGAGACTCCATTAGTGTAAGAACAGAGTCTCTATTGTTAAGCGACCAAATAATGTGGCAACGCAAGAAATACGAGACCGATGTTGCTTAGATGTATTTCTTTTAAGTTGGTTTATATATCGATTTTTGATGCTACTTTAAATGAAGAAATACAAAATACTCGCTTATCTAAAATAAGAAACACCATCCTTTTTCATAGCTTTTTACCTGTTATTTTTTCATTTTTTACAGAACACTTCGACGTTGTAACGGAAGGTGCGACGAAATTACATTAAATGCTATGAGCGCTAAATGTCTATTATAGGACTCACTTACTGCGGCCGTTTTTGAGCGCAGGACTGTGCATTTTCTCTTTTTTATAGATCAATGTTTTTAGTGTATTTTTTTAGTGAAAACGCTTTTTATCGAAATCAAGAATAACATGTAGCACACCGGGATGATGTACCTCCCTATTATTCTAAACGTAATTTTTGGAGTCAGATCAGTAGTTCTAGAGATTATTCTCTACATCCAAATCAACAAATTTACAAACTTCACTTCTTTCAAATGTTGCAGTAACTGAGTTGGGTGTGGGTGGCATGTGAGACATCCAGCCTCCTTGCCCAGTCCTGCGAACGTGGGTTCCGTCTGGGTTCTGTTTTATTAATTTAAATGCAAAAATAGAACAGACTCTTAGTTGGCGAGTGAAGCAAGAGAGTGGTAGTCACAAAGTTGGTTAGGGCTCCCGCCCGCGTGCAGGTCCTCGATAGTAATACAGACTTAAATGTAAACATGAGTGTATATAAAATTCAAAAGTTGATTAGGGCTCCCCGCCAGAGTCCTCGATAGTAATATAGACCTAAATGTAAACCTGAGTGTATATAAAATTCAAAAGTTGATTGGGCTCCCGCCGCGTGCAGGTCCTCGATAGTAATATAGACCTAAATGTAAACCTGAGTGTATATAAAATTCAAAAGATTAGGGCTCCCGCCCGCGTGCAGGTCCTCGATAGTAATATAGACCTAAATGTAAACCTGAGTGTATATAAAATTCAAAGTTGATTAGGGCTCCCGCCCGCGTGCAGATCCTCGATAGTAATATAGACCTAAATGTAAACCTGAGTGTATATAAAATTCAAAAGTTGATTAGGGCTCCCGCCCGCAGCGTCCTCGATAGTAATACAAACCTAAATGTAAACATGAGTGTATATAAAATTCAAAAGTTGATTAGGGCTCCCGCGTGCAGGTCCTCGATAGTAATACAAACCTAAATGTAAACATGAGTGTATATAAAATTCAAAAGTTGATTAGGGCTCCCGCCCGCGTGCAGGTCCTCGATAGTAATATAGACCTAAATGTAAATCTGAGTGTATATAAAATTCAAAAGTTGATTAGGGCTCCCGCCCGCGTGCAGGTCCTCGATAGTAATACAGACCTAAATGTAAACCTGAGTGTATATAAAATTCAAAAGTTGATTAGGGCTCCCGCCCGCGTGCAGGTCCTCGATAGTAATACAGACCTAAATGTAAACCTGAGTGTATATAAAATTCAAAAGTTGATTAGGGCTCCCGCCCGCGTGCAGGTCCTCGATAGTAATACAGACCTAAATGTAAACCTGAGTGTATATAAAATTCAAAAGTTGATTAGGGCTCCCGCCGCGTGCAGTCCTCGATAGTAATATAGACCTAAATGTAAACCTGAGTGTATATAAAATTCAAAGTTGATTAGGGCTCCCGCCCGCGTGCAGGTCCTCGATAGTAATACAAACCTAAATGTAAACATGAGTGTATATAAAATTCAAAGTTGATTGGGCTCCCGCCCGCGTGCAGGTCCCTCGATAGTAATACAGACCTAAATGTAAATCTGAGTGTATATAAAATTCAAAAGTTGATTAGGGCTCCCGCCCGCGTGCAGGTCCTCGATAGTAATACAGACCTAAATGTAAACCTGAGTGTATATAAAATTCAAAAGTTGATTAGGGCTCCCGCCCGCGTTACGGTCCTCGATAGTAATACAGACCTAAATGTAAACCTAAGTGTATATAAAATTCAAAAGTTGATTAGGGCTCCCGCCCGCGTGCAGGTCCTCGATAGTAATACAGACCTAAATGTAAACCTGAGTGTATATAAAATTCAAAAGTTGATTAGGGCTCCCGCCCGCGTGCAGGTCCTCGATAGTAATACAGACCTAAATGTAAACCTGAGTGTATATAAAATTCAAAAGTTGATTAGGGCTCCCGCCCGCGTGCAGGTCCTCGATAGTAATACAGACCTAAATGTAAACCTGAGTGTATATAAAATTCAAAGTTGATTAGGGCTCCCGCCCGCGTGCAGGTCCTCGATAGTAATATAGACCTAAATGTAAACCTGAGTGTATATAAAATTCAAAAGTTGATTAGGGCTCCCGCCCGCGTGCAGGTCCTCGATAGTAATACAGACCTAAATGTAAACCTGAGTGTATATAAAATTCCTGAACAGATAATTTGACGAACTGATCAAATAAACGTACCTGTTCTTTTGCCCAACTATTTAATTTTCGATCCTGGATACCAAAACCCGATAAAGGTTGCATCTGCGCTACAATATTAGTACAGAGTATAGGCAATGATAACTGAATATTATTAATAAATTCTGTTTTAAAAGAAAGGACAACTGGTTCAATGGCAGATTACGTCTTAGTATGTAGATCAGATGTTCAGGTGATAAAAAATAACGCTTGAACCACTTAACGAAAAAAGCTGTTTTTTTTACTATGTCCGAAAACTCTTAATTGACAAACTTATTAAATATGAAGGCTAAAAAGTTTTTCAACTTTCTACAATACACATTTAAACTCAATGAGTTATAAAAAGTTGAAAAAATACGGCAATGTAGCACCCCATTGAAAGCAAATAGGCGCCGTACAAGTAGGCGTAACGTCTTAAAGCAAGAGGTTAAATAATTTTAACAAATCCGGATATTTATTTTAAACAAAATATTTTTTAATACAATATAATCAATCTTATTGTATACTAATTAAATGTACCTTAAATACAGCAGATATGGATATTTTTTAATAAAACATTTAAGCATTGCAATGTGTTAAACTGTATTTAATGATACATATACATATATAAATACGTAGTTGACTAGGGATATTTCATACATGAATATATTATTTTTTAACCGATTTGAGTTTGGATAGAAATAATTGCGATAGACTTCATTATTTATAGAATTATTTTTTCATAGACATATATTTCATATAAAAAAATTACCTAGAAATATATTATACAGTAATCTGTTGCCTAGAGATCGGTGCATATAAATGTTTTTGTGTCCGTCTGTAACCGTGTACGGGAGGAGTACTTTGCACTGATTGTATAATTGCAATAAAAGAATTGATTAAAAAAATATTTTGTTGGGCGTTAATTTTCTTTTTTTTACTTACATGTTATAAATTATTTGTCTAGCTACGTTGTAATCTGATTTGTAATGAGTGGTATGTTACAAAATTATTGTTCTAACGAGTATAAATTGGAGGCGTGCATTGTTGGATTTCCCAAATTGTTTTTTATAGTTACTATACACTTATTTAGATCATATATAACCTATCACTTGTATAATCACAAATACTGACTGTAGACCCATTTTCATTAAGATCGGTTGAACTGTTTATAGTTTTATAATGAACTTACGGATAAACAGCTTGAAATTAGCGCAATCACTTTTACTTACTGTATACCAATTTTCATCACGATCAGTCATACCATTATTAAGTTGTAAAAGGACATACAAATAGTTAAACAGACAGATATAAATTTGTTTATTTTAACTATACATCAATTTTAAGCCGCTAGGTCAAATCATTCTTAAGTTATAACATAACATAGAGACCAACGAATAGACATAGAGTAGACTAAAACTCCATACCGATTCATACAGTTGCTTGTCACTGTTGCCCGGACAAGGATATCATTTCCATTATATTCGTACAGATCGGACATTCCAGATAAATTAATGTATGTTTTATGAGGTCGTTCTTGAATAGCTGCGTGTTAACAATAGTTAATGTTGTATTGTTAATAATAATGTTAGCAAACGACGACAAGAACAATAACAATAGCAACTTTAATACGACGAGGAAATAATAAGATAAACAAATGTGCGGTCTACCCGATGTATTAAACGTGTTTGTCGTACGCCCACCACACGACACGCCGAATAAGCATATTTTATTAGCCATTGACATTAAGATCTTTGTAGAGGCTCATGCAGAAGTTGCTGTGAAACGTTAATTGATGGAAACTTCATTTTTATCTACAAATAATTATGCGTCCTTATTTAAGAAACAGACGTATTATTCTTTTTCACAAGACACCGAATCGAATCCCATCCGTCTCTGCCACCGACGAAATTGACGTCAACTCCCTCGACAGTTGCGCCTTTTCCAAGAAGATAGGGGGCGTCTAAGTGCCAATCGGTCTCCTGCGGCCCCGTGGCCCATCGAGGCCGTAACGAAGTCAGCGGTCCATGCACTGCGCCATGATAGAGTTTAAAGCAAAGCAAGGCAATATAACTTATTACCAAACTAAACCAAACTTAGATAGGTGAGTACCGATTACAGTACTGTCGAGGTAATTCGAAAAAATATATCTAAGTAGGTACCAGATTTAATTCCGGTTTTGTAAGTATAAATATCTAAAGGGAAATTTGCTTCCAGAGATGATTCATAATTTTCGATACGGATTAGATTCTTTTGTCGTTTACGGCTATGAAGTTTGGGATTCTTCATTGAAAACTCCCAATTTAATTAAAACTTCTTTTTTGCATTACTGTTGAATAATTCTATAAGAAAGAATTGATAAAGCCTTTTAAGTAAGAGTCAGACTGAAATGGGGCATGTTTTGTATGACTTAAAAAAAGGCTCATTTTTTTATTTTCTAATGGATCTGTAAGATTTAACAAAACTTATATTCGTGAGTTCTTTCAGGTCTTTAAATTAAAATTTTGAACTTTTCTCTGAAAACATCTTCAGTACACAAAATATCTAATTTTTTTTAGAATAAATAGACCCAGACGAACAATATTCAGAACTATATTTAGAGTCGGTGCAATGGTAGACATCGAGAAAAACTAATGTGACGTACAAAGGAACGGACAGAGGGAGGAATCAACAGGCGAACAAACACAGAAAGGCGTAGACGGATGAACATAAAAGCGGATGGAACAGACAAGTAGACAGGTGAATGGACGAGATTCAAGAGAAGCGGGCAAACAAAGAAACAGACAGACAGTAAACTCGTGCATTAAGAGTACTGTTTCGAGTTTAAGGCATGAAATATTACTCCTTTATGTCAATTGGGTTTGAATCCTAACCAAGTATGAATTGACCAATCAGTTTTACTTCCTCCGCCCGTTTCAGCTAGTCCACGTTCACTGCCTCCGTCTAAATTTCCACGACGTATGGTTCTAGACCACTTGCAATCAACGGTAGCACGCGACCTTCACCAGCTAATCAGTCGCTCTTGTAGAAGACCGTCGCATTCTTCGACGACCAGTCCGAGGTTGCCACTCGAAATCCCTTCTTCCTTTAAGGTTATCGGTTCTACGAGTGATATATTCTGCCCATTGCGATTACACTTACTGATTATGTAAAATATTGTAAAAAAGAAGTAAATAACGATTTCTATAACATAACTTTGCATTGAAAAATGACTAAATGGAAGAGAAATTCAGAAAGTGCACAAAGTTTAAGGCATGACATTCGAACATCAGACTTAGAAATAATTTTGAGAGAGAGAAGAAATCCCGTAGAATACAGGCAAATAATGATTTGTTTCACGTGTGGCTTTCAGGCTAATCAAGTGTGAAAGGCACACATTTCACGCTTTCGAAATCCAAAACACAATCTATCCTCTAAATTTTTAAGTTAGATGAAAAGTAATTTGAGATTTTTTAAAAAATTGAATTTTGTAGTTGCAAATGAGTAATTACTACTAATTATTTTGTACGGTTTTCTTCTAGTTGATAGATCATGAAAAAGTGGCGAAAAACCTAGTGCGGTACAAAAGTAGTGGTAGCAGAAGTCAGTACAAATTTTTAATTCACCGATAATTGTAGAAGCAATATAGGTAATCTATTACCGTATAGCCTTTGTATAACTTCGTTTCTACACTTATACAAATACATTTCCCATTAACGCCGTGCATATTTCCAGCACGGAGGTAAAAGCTAGGGGTCGTAACCCTTATCCCTGATTAGTATAAGGGATGGTGATTTCAAACAACATCGAATTTAATAATCTTGAACGTACTTCACGAACAGACAACATTTTCCATCATGCCATACGTTTTGTATAGAACTCATGGTGTCTGGGGAAGATTTTCCTCAGAAAATTGAAGTCCCGGAAAGTCACTCTTTTTGGAGCGAAATAACTTTCCGGTGACTTTTATTTGTACAGAATCAACAAAAGGTAATGCTTATGATAGTTAACACATATAAAAAAAATCTTTTGATAAACAGCAAGGTGCAGACAGAACGCTAGTAATAAATAGAAATTCAGCATGAACAAGAAAATCGCCTATCATCGGTAAGTGCCTGTCGATGTCCAATAATTCCGCTTATTATAGCGTATCGCCGCGATAATTGAGTGTTGTTTGCTGTTTGAATTTTTAATTCCTGTGAACTTATACAAGATTATTTTTGTACTACAGTTATTGAAGTTCATGGTGCCAAAAGCTCTTGTTTAGCTTATTCAAGAAATAATAAAATAATGATTTGGTTACTATATGAAATTCCGAAAGTTGAAATATCTTGGTGTAGAGATTTAACTCGAAAGTTGCTATGACGATCTAATGCGCCCATAATGTTATGAAAAATACACATTATTTCAATTCAATAAATTTTAGTATTTGAACTTAATATACGTTCTTTCATAATTGTGAAATTACCGCATATAATGTCCTATGATTTTATTATAGGCTTCTTGTAGACCCAGCGTCCCCGCACGGCGTGGCTTCATCGCAATAAAGCTTTGTTGCCCAACAAGCCAAGACAAACACGAACTTTCTCAATCTTCAAAGTTGGGAAGTCTACAGGGGAGGTACTCGATTATAGCAATAAAACTTAGGTATAACTTCCACGGCACAACACTAAACCGCTTTAGGTGCGTTAAGACTCACTTAAGTAGTATTGAAACGTTTTAGCTGAATTTAAATTTATCGTTTCCTATTGAAGAAACATATTTTTGAGTGTTGCTAAATGGTAGGACAACAGACGCGCTAGTCGTATGGTAGTAGTGGAATATATCGCGGGCAAATAGTGGTAGTTTTTGTAAAACTTGCGGTTGTTTTTGTAACACCAGATTTTAATCAAAACATTGCTTTTTACGATCTTTTTATTTAAGTTCGAGATCTTCTTATTTAAAATCGAAATCTCGGGGTCTCTCAAAACTCAGACCTTAAGTGCTTCACATGGGTTGAGTGCAGACGTCCAAGACCGATGGCTTAATGTGCTGTCCCAAACGATGTAGTTAAATTTGACTTAAGTTGAAAGCTCTTGAAAAAGAAGGAACAGTGTATATTGCTTTGTCACCAATTAAAAATGTAGCAGCAATTCCTGAAAATGCGATTATTTTTTTTGTTGTCTTTCTGTTTCTAATAGAATATTTGTGCAGAGAACAATAATTCTAATCTTTTTTTTTTATTTTCTGTAGTCTTGCCGGGAGCATCAATGAAAAATCTTTTTACAATTTGTCTAATTTTGTCGGGACCATCAGTAAAAAATGTTTCTACATTTTATTTAGTCTTGTCGGAAGCACCAATGAAAAATATTTTTCCGATTTTTCTCGTCTTGCCGCGAGCATCAATAAAAAAGCGTTTTCGCTATTTTTCTACTTAACGGATTTTATTGCGTTTTTCACGGGTGAATAGATCTTGGCTTGCAGTAGAACACATTATTTTCCTCATTTATATATAAAAAATATATCTTTACTTAGAAAATACGTGGAAAGACTGGGGTGGAGAGGGAGTGGACCATTGGAGGAAGAAGGAGGGAGAAACCGAATTGAATGCGGGCAAAACCACAAACGGAAGCTAGTCGAGAATAAACATTTGATGAAATATAGGCAAAAATTAAGATTTATCTTACGATAGAGAGACCATGAAAATTGATAGTTTTCTTTAATTCTAACGAATTATAATATACGTTCTCAAAGTCTTTTGTCCATTTACATATTTAAGTTCTATATTCATTCTAATAACTGAAATATTTTCCTTCAGTATCGATTCGGAAAAGCAGGAGGCAAGTTAGAAGATTTGTTGCGTGTAAATGAATGTTACTAAAGAAATTTTCAAAGGCTTCAGCACCCTTTATGTCGACCTTCATGTTCTAATTTTAGCTTTTATTTCGTTATTTATCGTTTAAAGTATACCACTATATGTATAAGCTATACTTCATAAGGGTATAGTTTTTTATCACGATTTTTTCTATATTGTTTAGTGTTAATTAAAACTTTGAGTAATATCTAACATACTCCGCATTGCCTCTAAAATGACGGTCTAAATGAACAAAATCGTTTTATTCGTTTAGACCGTCATTAAGTAAATATTAATTTAATCCTTAATTTTGTAATTTGACACATTTAATCCGGCTTTAAAATATATCAAACCAACTAATTCCCTAAATAGCAATATTTATATATTTTGCATTAAAATCGCGGAGGAAAACGAGAAATGTGCCGGCTTCCGCATAAAAACTATCGTCTTTAAAATTGGGTTCGACTTAATTTCTATTACTAATTACGTAAATGGATGACCGACGAGCTTTTCGAAGCAATCAACGCGACCGACGTGATTTAGGTTCGCGAAATGGAGAGGATTTAAAAAAAAAAATCCTTAATCCAATAAAGGCCTCATCTCCGTCGAGGCGGGAAAAAGTTACATTTTTATTCAATTTCGCGGCGAACGCGAAAAGCGCCCTCTGCGGCCGGACCGCGAACCACCGTTTTTTTTAATACTTACAATCCCGATTATTTCTTTGATATTTAAACATTAATTGTAAACCTAATCATCAAAGACGTAATATTGTTTATTGAACCCGAAAATCATGTCCATATTTAGGAATACGTACAAATAGGGTTTATTTCTGATAATGAAATATAAAGTTCTATTGAGTATCGGGATTAAAGATAAAAATATTAAGATCAGTTAAAAAACAGTGAAATCGTAGGTGAAAGAGGCTTTGATATATTTTTTTCACAAATTGTTAACACTTTCACGGCTAATCGTATCATATAAGTTAGTGCCTGTTTCGCGATTTCCTCTCGGCAGTTCATTCTTATTTTTGTTGACGAAATAATTTTATTTTGAAGTCGAACCTACGTTTTACACCGCCTTATCAAGTACTTAGAGGAGCTTTAACTGAATAAATCAAAATAAATCAATAATCCTATTAAAATCACCGCGGGAACGAACGGCGCGTCTGTCTCGAGGTAATTCCATCTGTCCGTTCATTAAAGACAATAAGAAAAGTAATAAGGAAATCGAAAAACGAATTTTTCAATAAAGGAAACCGGATAAATGATATTTCATTTCACAAATCTTTTGACTGTTTTGTCTCAATTAAATTGTTTTCTTTTCAAATACACATGAAAAATGTTCAAAGTTGGCTTTCCGTCTCGACACTCCCTCCGCATTTAAATAAAACAATTTTTTCCTCTTTTATTCTTATCTCACTTTAGTTCTCGGTCCTGATTGCGATTTCAGTTCCCATTCTTGTGATAGATCATTAGATAAGTTTATGATAAATCATGTGATATCATCAATCTTTCTTATAGTTTTTTTTGGAGATCAAAATTATCAAATGTCATTACTTCTCTTTACCGATTGCCCTTGATATTGTTAAATGGGTTAAAAAAGACGCTACTGAAAAAAAATCTAGTACAACAAAAGACAAACATGTTCCCAAGGTTAGACTAGTCGATGCAGATACAAACAGCTGACACGCGCCATTTTTAAATGTTGTTAATGTTAGCCAACTCTTTTTTTTTTCTATCCACGTAGGTCAATAACAACGTCGCTTTTCAAAAGTTTGTTTGTTTTCATATTAGTGATAGCAGCAGATTTATCCTTTTTATATTTTCGTAAAGAATATTACTTGTTAAAAGTTATATAGTTTTGTCCGGAACAGACATTAGAATTAATGTCCGCAACATCTTTAATAGCACTGTCGAGGGGAAAACTGATATGGGTGTCACTAGAGAGCGGGTGGTCACCGCTCATACATGGAGTACTCGCAACCTCTGAGAGGATCAGTGAGGATGGATCCGGGATCTCAACTCGAGATCCGGTCACTTCAGTCAGGACAAAGTCAGATATTCAGCTCAAGAAAATTGAGCATTCTGTTTAATTCAATAACTATAAGTTGAGCGACGATGCCTGAGTGGTCAAAACAGAAGTTTATGTTATTGTTCTTGTTTTTAATTTTCATACATACCTCATTTCACATGTTGATATTCCAAAGAACTGTATATGCGGATGTGTGTATTACATGCAAAATAGATTAATCGATATTGTTATAGATTTTTGATTTAATTAAATGTTTGCACAAGAATAGTGAAACCAACTCTCAAATGTTTCGTAATTATATTAAGTCGTGTAATTAGTGTTTTATTACGGAAACTGTGTTCAACTCCATCGCACGTAAGAAGTTTATGACCTACTTCCTTAATCTCGACTAGTTTAGTTTGTATTTCATCGAGGAATATTATATTTGCATAGTTGAGCAATATGTGATAAATGCATAAAAGTGGAGAAAATAACGGGTGTTACATGATTTTGTTGTTATAAATATCGTTCCAAAAGCGTTTCGAAAGTGATTTGTTCAAAGGAATCAAAAAAGTTTTATTTTCATTACCGTTAGATTACAAAATCTTAGTATTAACCATTAATTAATTCCAGAGTTAGATTTTAAAGGGCCGTATTCAATATATAATGTTTTAGTTTAATATTGTGATATTAGTTTTCTAATTTTGTTTACGACAGCTAAAATTAAGAAAAATTAGGAACAACAAAAAAGTTAAAAACAGTTTATCCACCGATTTTCAGCGAAACGGTGTAACACAAATCTTATTTGCTGAACACATAGTTTACATAATGCACGTGAATTGATGGTTTTTGTCAAACATTGCGTCGAATTGCGCTAAACAATTTGACAGGATTATAAAGCGCTGCACTGTTTTAGTGATTTATCGTGGTAAGGGCGTCAGTGCGCGGTAATTTGTTTATATGTTATATATAGATTACTAAGTAATCATTTTATACAAATACGTGTATGAAATTGTGATGTGATTGAATACAAACAGAACTACCAAACCAAACTAATGCGTCTGGAGTTAAATACGAAATCCTGTCAACATATGAGAATTTATACAAATGTAGTTACACAAATTTGAATTTTGAGTAGGTATGTACAAAAAAGGAATGTTTATTTATCGACATACACGGAAATTTGATCACGGCAGGTCGTCTTCCTACTTAATGAGCAATTCTAGATGAGAATCGTAAGGTTATACTTTAAAACTTCAGTTTTGATTCTGACTCTGACGGAAGAGGTGTGCTCGTACAGGTGTAAATCAAACCGAAACTCGCAAGAACGCTTCTCGTTGGCCGCGCTCCCTGAACTTGTACTCGGTTAGGTAGCGATCCATTTTAAAGTTTCCAGCCCTCGTCCGACCTGAGAGGTTGCGTACCGACGAGTACACGAGTTGTAGTGAGTTACTGCTCGCCTGGCCATCGGTTGCAAGGTGCGGTGCCTCAGCGCAAGTCTTACTCTAGCCGTTCCGGGCGACTGCGGCCGGCTTTATAAATGTTCCGACTGGTAGACTAACGTCCTGTTAGATGATTAGGTCGTTCACTTTCTTGTGTCAGATTTGAATCAGTCCACCGCTGAAACACACGCTTCTATGGTTTTATTTCATTCCGAGCGATTCGGACGTCGACTCCTCCACTCTCTAACCTCCGTCGCTGATGACAAAGTCAGTTGTTCTCTATTCTATATGTTCTATGTTACCCGCCGCACGTGACGGGTACTTCAATATAACTTTAGTAAGAAATTCACTGTTCAACTCGGCCATAATGTAAATGGTACCGGTGTCATCTGTTACAATATGAGCACCACTGATACAATCTGACTCTTATTTTTTTTATTCGTTTTAATTTATTACATTATGCGAGATATTAATTTATTACATTAGATTATTCGTTTTAATTTATTAGACTTAGCTCAAAGAGTCTTAGTACTTAGAAAACTAAACGTATACTACCTACTGTCATGCACGTAAAGTACGGATGAATTTTTTTTCCCTTCTCTCGCATGGTGTGGGATGTCCTAAATAAAGCATTCAAAAACTTTGGGGGGATCATGGAAACCATTTTATGATTTAAGGTTCTTTGCGAAATATTAAGCGTTAAAATGTTAATTTTTGTTGGAGTCAAGTTTTCAACCACCCGGTAACTAGTTATTCTTGGATATGTTAAAAAAATCAAGACAGTAACATATATAACGAAATTATAAGGAAAAATGTCACAGCTTAGTAGGCTTTGCAGATTGACAAGTAATAATCGACCAAATTATGAAATGTACTTGGAGGAGGTATTATGTAATTTCATGAAATTACTTACATGACGTCGTTTTTGTAAAATATATAGTAAATATATACAAGGTTTGTGAACCCTGAAAAATTATGGGAATATAAAATCATATCAAATTAAAACTCACCCTATTTGGGCACATTTTGGACTATATTAGCTGTTAAATCGTGAAACTTACTAGGGTTAGAGTATCAAACAAAATGTTCCATCATAAGTTCACACACTGTGATACAGAACCTTACGCTGCACATGGCCTAACACGCAGTTGGCCGGTTTAGTGTTTCATTCTATAATACTTTATTACCTAACTTAGCAGAGCAAACTCGAATAAGTCCTTGGAAGTTTAAAAATAAATATAATGTTGCAAACATGTATAATGCTATGGTGACATATATAATATTAATAAAAATATGATTGGGGGATTAGGAACTATTGGAGACCTAGAGTTTATTGCAAACAAATTGATTTCCGAGAAATCTAAAAATATAATGGCTGTCTTCGTTATACAGTTTTATGAAATATTATGGAACCGCGTGGACAATTTAAGTAAATTAAGTTCAAAAAAAAAAATTATGTAATTTGTTCTAACGACATAAATAATATTTAGTCTTACTCTAGCGGGTATGGCGGGGATCTGTTTGTCTTTGATTGAATATTGTACTTATCAAATAATCTGTGCTTTATTGCCTCAAATTAACAAATACGGAATACCCACGTCTTAAATCATCATTATTAAGGTACTAGCTTTTTCCCGTGCGTATGGAATTTTTTTGACAAAAGTTTAAATTTTTAAAATGGCCTACTTTGAATTTCAGCATAGCTCCTCAAGTAATTTTTTAACTTTATTCAGTTGGATTTTATGAGCAGCAATTAATTCGTACACCTAATGTTAATGTTATGGATGTCACTCATTTTCTGGAACCACTTTATATTGCTCTTTATATATATGCCAGGTCAATTTTTTCTGAGAGATGCATATTCAGATTAACTTATAAATTGGATTACAATCAAGAGCGTAATCGGGATCGAAATCAGAAACAGAACCGGGACAAGGATTGAGAGAACGAGATTGCAATTGATAGAAAAATCGTTCAGTATTAAGATAAAGGAACCCACTCCATGTCCACAGGGATGAAACCGCGAGCGGAAAGCTAGTAAACTACCTAATAGGCGCACGCTCAATGTTCTATTCACACGTTAAGTTTATTTTCGGATTTTTATATTCGGAATACGTAATCAATTTTATAATAAATCGTAAGTTTAACGTTATTTGGAAAAGGAATATCACTAAAAAAAGTAAAAACCCCCTTCAAAAACCTGTTTAAATAATGGATTAAACAGACTTCAAAAAACGACAAATTAATTGTTTTTGGAGTCGGCACCGAAACATAAATCAGATACAGTTGTGTCTCTTTGGGAGAAGAAGATTTCCTTGCTAACTCCATATTTAAAGTTTCATATTAATGTTTAGAGATTACATGTCCTCCTGCCTTAATTTAGCTGGAACCAACTCTAAAAACAATTTTTCACTGTCTATTTAAACTATCATTGAAATAGGTTTTCGAAGGCTTTTTTTATTTGTGTTGAAAAATTTGTTTTATTATATATTTCTCTAGTGACGTCTCTAAGGTTGCGGGTGCCCATGAGCGGCGGTGCTTCAGAATTCTAAAGTGGCTCGAATACTCGTTTGCACCTTAAAAACCCTATAACAATATACATATGTATAAACACATATATATATATATATATATATACAATGTAAACAATGATATTGAAAGTCATCTTTCTGCGTACATTCGTATAAATTGCATTCTTTCGCGGCGCCACCTCGAATGGAAAGGCCCGCGATGGAAGAGTCCAGCTGATTGATGTTTGTCGATTTGACCGATGGAGGGCGGGAGTGAGTCGGAACTCCGCGGAGGGGCCTCGTTTTTCCTCCGATTGTTATCCACTTTTAGAGCCTCCCTTGTAAACTGTGTTCGCTCGCGTTCCTGGAGTGTTACGCCGCTTTTTGAGATTCGGCAAAACACCCTTATAAAATAAATTCTCATAAATCCCTATAAATATATGTATTATACAAATTTGTAAAATACAAGTTTTTTCAGAAGTTAGTCTTCTTTTTAAGTTTTACAGCACTTTCAATACTTACATACTTTTAATAATGGAAAAAATAAACGGGGATTAATTTTGACAAGTTATTTTCAATAACATAAGCAAACAAAAATATTTATTAACTGGAAATCCTTTAAATTACTTTTCAATTTTCTGTTTTGATTTATTAATATAATCATGACTCAATTTTAATTTACAACAAGTCTATTAAGTATATAATTTATGTTTAGATTAAATATAATTTTAATTATGAGTATCAGTTGTCCACTATTTGTTTTAAACGTTTTATTTATTGCATATCTCCGATATTTGTTGACACATTAGAATCAGTATCCAAATATTAGATATGGACTGGCAGTGAAGCACAAACACAGGAATCAATGGATGTTTTCAGTTTGTGGTTTATTTTCGTGTATGTTTTTTCATGTTGCTTCCATGCGTCAAGCGATGTTTTTCCGCAAATTAAGTTTTGTCGATTTCAAATATTCTAGACCAACAATAAAGTCATTGTTTTTTTATATGATCTCGTACCGCACACACACAACCATTCGTAAATTGCATTCACAATAATGTTGCAGTTCGTTTTTCCGTCCGTGTATCCATCACACTTGGATGAACGCGTACTTTCGCGCTGACGAAACTTCACTGATAAAGACGAATGGAGGAAGTTTTGTTACTTGACTTATGATTCCAGGGGTACCGCGATTGGACCGCTTGTTGTGCGATCTAGACCGAGATAGAGATGTTCTTAATTACATACACTTTTAAACCTAGTATACAGACGCCCATTTCGAGCGTAAGAAATTCGTGTTCATCACAGGGTCAGGCTTACGAATTGTTTTTCTTCGTCGAGTAGGTATTGACTTCCTAGCCACACGTTCCCAAATAGCAGGTACTGTATCAGTTCTGATGATTAGCCGAATTCGTAGGCCCTGTAGACCTCGTGCACTTGACAGGTATTGGAGACGACAAGTGAGGACTTGAACACTATTTACGTGTACCTGCCATTATCGTATAATACTTCCTATTGTCGCATACATTTCTTTGAAATCGGCAAGTGTGTTAAGTTATACTCAAATTCAGCCGTATCTATCAAGTTCTCTTATATTTTTTCATGTTACATCTACCGCGTCAGATTGGATGATACAATATATTATATTTCATATTTTAGTTACTGTAAGCCATTAATTACAAAAATATATAATAACGATAACAATGATAATAATAATTCTATCATAATTAATAAAATAATATAATAGCAATAATGAGGTGAAATAATTATATTATTTGTATCCATGTCTATGATAATAAAATAGAATTAATTTAATACAAAATGATATTTTGCTTAATCTTTATCTAATTTAGCTTTATTTAACCAATTTCTGTAAAGTTGCAAATAGTGGATCATTTTCCAAAAAATGATGTCATAAAGAAGTTTCACTTCTTACGTGTGTACATACACACATTTTTTTAATTTTATAGTTGTAAATTACTTTTTCTAGAATTAAGGATGTTTAGATGATTTTTGTCGTTTAGTCTAGAATAATAAAATGTATACAGAAAAATAAACTTTCTCTTGGACGTATAATAAATCCCTTACATAAATGTACGAAAGACTACCTTTTATGTATCGATATACCTTAAATAGTTTTATACGTGTAAACTTCTATGCCGTCGAATTTATTCATCCATACTATCTATTTTATAAGAATGTACCTAATTATTATAATTATATTGTAATTTAGTCACGTGCAAGAAACGTCCTTGACGTGAAGAAATCACGGTCCACCACGACTCTGAACACGTTCATACAAAATGTTGGGTATCGATGAATATGGAAATACGGCAATTAAGTATGACAATTTGGTTTAGAAAATACATTTCCTATTACCATTATAATATTTGTTGAAAATTAAGAAAAATATAATTTATAAAAAGTACACATCGCAAGTGAAAAAAACAAATTTTGATAGAAAGCAAAGTAATTTTCATTCAGTGTACGATATTGTACGTTTTGATTGGAAGTTGAAATTAAATTACAACTAGTTTGTAAATTCAAGAACGATCGGTAGGCGCCAACGAAACCGACAACTTTGTAATGACGTATTATGATAAACTGGCAGCAATCCCTCACTAGCGGAACTTCTCTGTATTTCTAAAGTTATCTGAGCCTCAATCCGAGTTTTATGTTACTTACGTACAAACTTAACAACACACAAACGTAAGCTCACGCCTGTTATATGAAGTAGTAGACAGGGACTACAGCTCACCCGCAGGGATACTGACGTCGTCTTTTTACTTCAACGGCATTGATATTTGCTTTGATCTCTATAAGACTATATCTTTATAAAACTACAGGATGCTCTTTTTCACTGTATCACGTTTACCCTTCCATTTCTCGCGTTTATTCCAGAGATTTTTTTGTCGATGGTTTTCAAGTCATCCTTTCCGATTGGCCAACACAATACACCCTCGTTACTCCGCTCAAAATGTATTTTTTTGTGGTCACATCGTTTCTTTATCTTTGAATAGAACTCCACACACATTGCATCTTTTCTACGTTAATTATACTTTCATGTTACTATTGGCACATCTTTGTTCTCGTAACACGTAAGTGAATCACCAGATCTTCATTGTAGGCAGTTAAATGCCGTTTCCAAGAAATATTTATTCGATGCGTTATGCGCGCAAGGCCCCACTCACTTTATTCCTTGTATTTAATGGCCTTCAAGTATCGTTCTCTTCTTCGTTCACTCAGGATAAAATAAAACCCGGAGAGACATCGCGTAATGCCTGTGTTGGGAAACTAAAAACCATTTACCATGATTGGTTATTTTTTACTGTCAACACATGAAAGCTTTCATTGTAAATAATCTGGTATTATTAGAATCTCATGTTGAATGAGATGCATTAAATAAATGCCATTCAACAAAAATTACCCCATAAAACTTCCACTTGTTGATCCATATTTCTATAACGCGCTCCGACTATTATTTCATGTCCAAGTCGTGAAGAAAATAGATACAATTTCAATTTTTTTCCTTAAAATATAGCAATTCCTGACTCCATCTCGCCGTTCTATTTAGTGACGTTTCTTGCATGCGACTTGAACTTCACGCGTTTTCGCATCATGCGTACTTATAGCGAAAACGTTTCGCTATTAACCAAAAAATAATAATATTAAATTTGGTATCTTGATTAATGGATTGCGAGCTTTAAACTGTATAAGTCATGTAACATCTATAATGATGAGAGGTGGCCGATACCGACGGAGGAACGAAATTTGATTATAGTCCAGAGCTCAATGTGATAAGCACTAAACGGGTTTCGATGTAGATAGGTGTATTGACATAGAGAAATGTATATTGATTATTTTTTATTTCAATTAATAACAATAACGGGTCTCCAGAAAGATACTTCGTATACTGTTAACAGTCTGCTACTAATTTAAAAATTTATGTGTTTAAAATATAAATATAACTTTTAAAGATTACTATTTTAAAGCAATGGATAATGAATATTAATAGATTATTATTAGATATTTTTGACGTATACATAACGTGAACTATAAATATTTTCTCAAATAAAAGAGACGAGTATGATAAGGTCCAGATTCCTGATTCGCGTCACATCACCGAGTAATAAATACCACAGACTAGCAATTGTCTTAAATCGTACCAGTAATCAATTTTTATCTGGTACTATTATTAGCATTATATTCTTATGATACTTAAAAAAAAAATGTATTTTTTAAACAATAATTATGTTTTTAGTCGTTTTATAGTTCACGATGGCCGTCTACAAGACCGACCACCTCTCATTGCCTCTCGTACTGGACCTTTATATCCGATATCTCTAAAAGTCTGAGTGTCCCCTTAAAGGTAAGACGTTAGCATAAATCGTCTACTGCAAAGGTGTCGGTTTACTTTGATCCCGTGCCACATGGGCGGATGAATCCGTCCATGTTAATACAGTGGACCCCCGACAGTCCGGCCCTGTCTGAACGACGCCTGCATTATTGTGCTCGACGCGTGAGTCTCGTCGCTTTGAATTGTAATTTATCGGATTACAAGGTAGTCTTTCTCAAAAAATTGCGAACTGTAGGGGTCCAAGGCAGTAGTCTATAATCGGACAAATTTGATAGTCCGGCACCGCCCTGCAAAACGTTAGTCAGATTACCTGGCGTCCACTGTATAATGAGTGAGTAATTTATAACAAATTTTATTTAAAAAAAAACGAATTTCGCGTCATAATCCCAACTTGCGTTAAAACGATTTTGGACTCTCTATATTTAATATAATCTTTATGTAGCAAAACGGCACATATTCGTATACGTCTTGGAAAAAACGTAAATGTTTAAGATAGAATAACAAAAAATGAAAAATGAACGTATAAAAGAAATAAATAAAAACTCATCAAAAGCTCTCTCTTACTGTACATTGCTAACTGTATAAAACGGTGCTTGATCTGTATCATTGAAGCAGATGCCGAAGTTTGAAGTATGGGTTCCGTAGCATATCCGTCAAATCGTTATTTAAAATGTTCATATAATAGCGGTTATTTTCATAGTTTTACTAAAAAAGTATACTTGAAAAGTTTTCGGATGAACGATCTTTATTTAAAGGAATAAACAAATTTTAATCAATCCTAATGTGATAAAATTGCGAATGGCTTGTGTCGAAGTGAATGCTCGAAATGAAAGTCTTATTGAGAGCGCGCGAGTACAACAATACGCTCT
Source organism: Eumeta japonica (assembly GCA_005406025.1). NCBI lineage: Eukaryota > Metazoa > Arthropoda > Insecta > Lepidoptera > Psychidae > Eumeta > Eumeta japonica. The sequence goes on along the minus strand of BGZK01002395.1, from coordinate 34,688 downwards.
TGTCGATAACCCTGCACGAATCATGCGAGCCTTTAGTTCCAAGGGAACGCGTATAACCGGGATCGTGAGGGGATCAAATTTAATTCGGTCAGAGAGTACCTAGAGTTTGATGGCTGAATTGATCCGTCGATGGTGTCGTTCGATTACGTTCAAACTCAAACGTACACCCTTAAATGACAGCCTGTCACCTACATGTTTTTTTAATTCGTCATATCGAGTAACCTTCAGTAATAGACACATTGTTGGCGATTTATAAATCGAATTTATTGATGTTATTAAAATATCAAACGAATTCATAGTCGAATATTTCTTCTGAAACTTATTTCGTATTACAAATATTTTAGGGTAAAAAAACGTTTAATAACGTGATTGAAGGGCCCCGTGTACTTTTATCCCTGATAGGGATTGTCGGAGAGTTGTTCCAACGATTTTCTCTTAAGATCTGTTTTATAAAGATAAAGGTTTTTGGTTTCAGATTTATGATGATTTCCGACAAAAGTCCAACTATATAAGCACAATCTGATGACAATATGAGATTTTCTTATTATTTGTATACGGAACCCTGACATACATAATTCGTGATTATCTTGTAAATGTAATAGTATACATTTATCTACCAGTTACGTTAAAAATAGGTGCAGCATACATAGCTATAGATGATAATTATAGATATGTTTATATTTGGGAATATAAACATATCTATAATATTACTGGATAATAACAGGTATAAGTAATGAGAAATTTACCTATAAAGTAAATGAAAATAACAAATATGCAGACTTGAATTTAATATATTTCGTCATACCCATATTGCTTCCTCCACGGTTATTAGCAGATGTGCTAATATCTTTTTGTTTATTATAAATAAAATATAATACCACATTTTTTATATTAAATAAAAGACATCTTTGCTTTAGTTAAAATCGTTGTTTGAGTAGTGTAAAATAATGACTTTGAAATATACATATATGTGATCTGAAGATCATTGGTAAATTGCAAATAAAAGAAAATTATTGGTAAATTGCATTTTTATTTAACCTGTATGTAACTTCCGTACACTACTCCACTCGTATAAACTTTTTATGAGCCCATGTCTATTTTATGAAGGGTAGGCAGAGACCACAGATTTTCACATTGTACGATCTTACACATCTCTCTTGATTAATTTACGTCCATCAATTGTTTTATGCAAATTCGATGGTTTCGTGAACGCTTAGACCTTCGCCGTTCTTTAATATTCTAGCAATTTGGTATATATAAGGTTTGTAGAGCGCCCTCTGCTGACCCTTTCGTCACACACACACACACTGTATAGATTTCCATCGACAGTATATTTTCATTCATCCTTTCCAGATGAACAAACAACTTCAAGAATTTTTTCCCTTTGATGAATACGCCTTTATCTTTCAAGACTTCACACGTACTACGAGTATTGGGTTTTCGCTGCATTGATTTCACTTTCATATTTCTTCTGCAATATCCAATTATCATTTCCATATATGAGCATGAGAATTACACTAAGGATAATATAAAATATGATTATTCCAAGATAACTTTAGTATTTGATCTGTAAGCAATGTCCCATTCTTCATCATATCGCCTATTTACTCACCTTTAAATATATCTTTATCGCTTGTAAACAAACGATCATAATACAAAAACACTTTCACTTGTTATACTATCTCAACCAGACGAATTAATTATAGTAAAATTGTTTATTGTATAAGGTGTCTATACAAAGAGGTACTATAAGCATCTATTACAGACAGACCACCTGGACCCATCAAGTAATGATAAGAAGTGTCATTCGCCCGAAGTGGCTTCATAAACAACCGGCGTATAGTGCCGACTCGTCGTGGTTACTTACGACTTTCTGATATTGAGCCAGTGTCGCAAAGGGAAAGAAAGGAATATTAAATCCTTTTTCGTAAAATTTCGTAAATTTATTTTATTTTGCAATAGGTTTAATTTATTTCCCTTTAGAGGCGGGGAGGGGAGAAATGTCTATTACCAAGAACACTATAGAAGTGCAATATTTGGACGAAATGAGGGAATCCGAATATAGAGCAATTTTCAGTCGATTAAATGTATTAAGATTTGTCACGTTTTATTAAACGGTAAACATTAATTAATTACTAAAAAAATATGCGATACTCGACTCATCGGTTTTAAAAATTAATTAGCGATTGTTTTGATTGTTCATTTAATAATGTAATTAATACGTTTATACTATTTGCACGGTATTATTGTTTGAAATTCCACTTGCAAATTGAGTAAATAATTCTGAAACGCGATGAATACACACCGTTACTTACATTTCGTGCAGTTGTGCCAACACACTGCGATGGGCGTATGCGGAAAATGTACATGCATATTTTAACGCCAATGACATAAAAAAAGACCGACATCCGGATCATACTCGTGAGTCCATGATTCATCGCTCTTAACGACATCGGAAATACGCCGAGAGGAGCCTCTTTGAATGATAAATAATAATGTGACGTCACAAGCCTGTTTGAATTTTTATTAAACAATAATGACGTTCATCGCTCAAAATAATGTGACGTCATAAGCCTGCTTTGAATTTATTAACAATAATGTGACGCAAAGCCTGTTTGAATTTTATTAAACAATAATGTGACGTCACAAGCCTGCTTTGAATTTTATTAAACAATAATGTGACGTCACAAGCCTGCTTTGAATTTTATTAAACAATAATGTGACGTCACAAGCCTGCTTTGAATTTTATTAAACAATAATGTGACGTCACAAGCCTGCTTTGAATTTTATTAAACAATAATGTGACGTCACTTGTTTATCTGAACCTGCCTCTGAGACTGCGTCTGTCGCGCGTCATCCAGCGTCTAGCTGTTCTCATTATGCAAATATGCCTTTATTCGATTTCAATCACACTTTCCGATCCAATCTGCAATGTGCACTGAATCTCATCGTATGCAATTCATGTATGCTCTTAAAATTTTCACCGCCAAAACGCTTTCTTTCGTACCTAGCAACCGTTGGAACCTCATTTGCACGACCGTCCTTAAATTTGTTAAACCAGCGGCAAACGATTGCTTTAAAACGGGTTCAGCCTTTGCAGGAGATTTTTAATCTTTCAAATGATTTTTCTACTTTCAGTCGACATTTTAAATCGTTTAAAATCATTACCCAAAACTATTCGCGTTGTAGATCCATGTTTGAGTTACCTATACTGAATACATTTATTTTGTGGAATGTGGAAGTGAGAAATGTGGAAAAAAAATAAATTAGGAGTGTCCACATTTATTCTATGAAATGATTGATTTTTTATAACTAAGTAGAAGCCAGAGTTTTTTTATCAAAAACAATCTTTCGCAAAATGTTTTACGGGGCTCAGTATATTAGAGAACAGTTTTCTAGTTTTCGTATATTTTTAACATATGGTTCCAGTCGCTTAAGCGTTGCAGACACCACGATGATTGTATGTCAATCCTTATAAGTATATATATAAGTATACATGCCCGATATGACCTTGCATGATGGGGTGTAAGCTATGGCATGCCTAGTTTGTTTCAGTAGAGCATTTTTAAACGACTGAACGTTAGTCGTCAATTGCCAGCGTTTGAGAAGTAAATTTCAATGACAGAATACGACGTGCGTAAACGCAAAATAAAATAAGTAGATAATAATAGCTAAATTAAAGTTTCGTTTCGCAACAAATTCACCACATTTGACCTATAAACTTTTTATGATCTCTAGCTAATAGATATATTATCTACTTAATTAATAAAATGAAGTTAAACGGTTTTACGTTTTATATATTTAAGAAATCTCTGCAAAAGGGATGTCGATTCGATTTTTTTCCTATTGAGTAAACTCATCACACTGCTTTCGTTTTTCTTAAGCACCTCATTTTAGACTTGGAAAGGAAAGTCTTTTGAAAATATTCCGTAATGACTTGTGGAGACGAGCTTTTGAATTATGCATGAGGTACATCTGTGCGCCGCAGACGGAGGAAAATTAAATGCGGTCGGTGATCATTATTTTTCCGATTTCACACAATAAATGTCGTGTCGGATTTTTATCTGCTGAGGCGAACCCTCTCACGGCCTTGCCTTCCTCACACTGAGAAAAAATTGTTAACAAGTGACAATAAAAGGCTTGTCAACATTTTATTGTTACAAAAGCGATGGACTTTGTTGATAGAATTGAGCGAGTTTTCTGTCTGCTACGACACTTTTATTGTCAAACGTTTTTTTGTCCTAGAAGCCACAGGAAATAGCTTCCGTGACGATGTTTAAGATGATTTGATGAGGCGTCGAGGTCACTTTATCAGCATATCGTTGTATGATTTGTTTTATAACAATGTTATGGCAAACAGAATTAAAATTGACAATGTGCCAAAGTAATTTGCTGCGAATGACAACGTCGTGCGGCGTGCGGGTGGCGGGCTCGGGGCGGGCCTGCTCTCGTGGCCCGGGGATTTGTTGTGCTCGAGCGCATTCCTTCTTACTTCTTATTCAAAGTGTTTAATTGTTGAATTAAATAAGGATGTCACTGTTTTCTTGAAGCAAAGGCTATGAACGTATTATGACGTTTTTAAAGTTCTAGTGTTTCAAAGGAATGCATATGGATGCATATGTTTCTCAAAATTTGTATTTGTTTTTTATATTGAGAAAACTTAATAAAAATACAACAAGGTGTTTATATTAAGTTTTAATAAATAATAAATCTTGACTGTACACGTACACGAAAGCACATTTCTCACTGATGAGACAAATACAGTATATTTATTATGCCTGAGCGCATCTAGAGAATAAATTTCCAAAAATAAACTATTACCCATGCGAATTCGTTCAATACTTCAAGCTTACGAAAATATATACTTCTTAAAATGCAATTTTTAGGCAGTTTACTAGAATAATATGCATGTATTCATGTATCAATATTATAGATGTCTGCAGGTGTGTTTTGATTTCTGAATTCGAGTATTTATAATTCTTTTCTTTATATCATTATATATTCTCGGATGCATTAACGTCATGTTTATTTCTACATATGTCTCAAAATTTTCTAAAATAAATATACTTTCTTTCTTAATAATACTTTTTAAAATAACAATTTCTTTTATTTTAATACAATCCATGTTTATATCCATTATTAGTCATTAAAATTATAATACTAGTAATTAATTATTGATTACTTGGACACCGAAAGTTTAATAAACGTATAAAAATTATCTAGTTTTTCTTGATTTGATTTCAGTTTAGTAATTTATTTTCTTGTAGTCAGTGTACAAGTTACTTATGTAATCTGTCCTTGCTAATTATGAAATCGCAAAAATTCTTGTAAACAAGTTCGGGGACGTATAACTTAATTATATACTCACCCGTCTATAATTCTCCAGAGTTATTCGTTCTCTACGATAAGCAGTCGAAAGAAACACGCGTTGATTTGTTGAATGCCATAGACCTAATAGAATCTAATTTGTGGAATTGCATTCACGTTAGACAATGTCAAGGCATAGACAGAAAATATTCGTGAACCATCTCTAACACTCTATTTTAAACAGCAAATCGTATTAAATTTTTGGGTACTTAATAGGGTTGGATTTGATAGATGTTCTGTTAAAGTATAAACAATTTAATATGCGATTGATGAAAGTTGATCTGGATCAAACTTTGCCGGCGCACGGTGATGTGACTGAAAATTGAATGAATTTCATATTCAATATATAGGTGTATGTATGAATTGGCGATTTAAAAGAGACATTTAAAATACCGTATTTTGTAGAAACATATTAACTATTTATAAAATGTAAGTCATCTCTTTACATCGCCGTATTAACCGGAGATTAAGCAAGTCGCGCGCCGCCCGCCGACGAGCGTCCGCGCGCGGCGTCCGGCCGCGGTGCCAACATAAATTGTTCTTTTCGTCAGTGTGGTGTCCCACGACACTGTATTTTATTTACACAATGCCTTAAATATAAACTATAATTATTTATACATTTTTAAGGAACTGTCAACTCAAAAGAGTTATTAGCAAAACAGTCATTTTGAGCTATTTCATTTAATTATAGCTTATTTTATGACAACGCTCCGATTACATGCATACCAAAAGCATGTCCCAACTGGATCGTGTTACGAAGACTTAATGTTAAATCGATGTTGATATTTATTTTTTTTGAATAGATTTTGGTGCCGCATTTGATTTTCAATTGTTTAGTTTAAATGATATTCATGTTATCATAAAGTATTACATTTTATGATAATATGAATAAATCATACCAATTTTGCTAGTGTTTTAATTAAAGTTCCGTTTTGTTGCGGTATTTAAGAGTAAAATACATAAAATTTTACAATATTTACTAATTTTACAACATTTACCACTTTTAAAACATTTTATACCATAAAGTTAGACTAAATTATGTCTGGAAACGGTTGTTGAATCTCTAGCTGTCAATTCCTAACAATTATTTAAGTTTAATGTGAGCATTTACGTTTTTTGTCAAAACGGGTCACTAAAAAAAAAATCCTCAACTGTTCTGTACTCAATTCTACTTCTCGAAGATCTTCATTTATCAACGTTACCTGTTCTTTTCAAGTCAGCCTGGAGATCTTCACTTGAGGATGACAGTCGATACACGACACAGATATCTTTTGTCGATTCTTCCTTACGAGGTCTTATTCGTTTTTAAAAAGATATACTCAATGCAGGATTTTAATAAAACTATTGTTTTTTCCCCAACGATTTTTTGTTCCATCTTTAAGCGATTTCTGAAATACCTTTACACGTGTATCAAATACGGGCTATGCATTTATGAAGCTCAAAATATTTGGGTGTTCCGGTCGTTCGTCGCAAATTATGAATCTGCGTTTGTGATCTAAGTGACTTCGTTACATAAACACGACTCTCGGGTAAGGAATAGTACACACTGTGGGAACTTTCGTTAGTATTACATTCTATTTACACACGCCATAAATTTAAATCTTCATAAGACCATTAGAGAATTGTTTAGAAAATACAACTAACGAAATGAAACACGAAAGAATTCAATGACAGATATATATAAATAGTTTGGATAATCTAAAAACATTTCTTTTAGTATTGAAGATTCCTACTATAGTAAGTCTCGTAAAAATAAGCGTTATAACTACACATAATACTAGTTTTCTCCCGCGACTCCGCTCTCGGCCATCGAATGAATTCAAAATGTAATACATATATTCATAAATAATATTAATAAATATGGATTCTTCCTCACAAAATTTCGCGTTTCTAATATTAGATAAGGACAGTTATTCAAGTTTTTATTAAAATTAGGGAAAAATATACAGAACAGAAATTCCGTTGGTATCCATAGAAATAGCATCAATGAAATAAATGTTTGGTACATTTCGACGGTGGTCGCCGCCTCACGGCCGATCCGGCTAAAATTGGGAACATTTAATTGGATCCGTTAAATAAATAACTCTGAATTAATACTTGTATTTATTTAACACGCAGCAAATCGAGCACAGATTATGAATATCAATTAATGTTCTTAGACACGTAACGCTAATGTACATATGAACACTTGTGTCAATATTTTACTACTTATAGAAGCGAAACAAATTGATAGATTTATGTATATACATAATCTACCAAACATTTTCTTCGTTTACGATTTAAATTTACGTGTATTTGATTGATTATCTATAGTGTAACTAACATTGTCAATTTCCAGAAAATCTTATTAGAAAAAACCATCTAATTGCGAGTTGGACGCGCACACGAATGGTTCCGTACGACGTACTTTTTAAATAGTTAATGAAAATACAATATTAAGATCAAAAACATGATTGAAGAAAACATTTTCACTGCTTTCATTTTTTAATTTTAACTTTATTTTGGTTTTAGTGTAACAACGTACTTTTTCATAAAGTATTTTTGTATTAATGGCTTCGAAACCCTATAATGAGCATAGTTCGACAGGCTCTTGCTCAGTTTTTTTTTATCATTATTTGTTTCTATAGCGACTACAATAACACACACTGCGTGAACATTTCAAGCGTTCACCTATTGCCATTATTAAAAAAGAGCAATGAATCCCATAAAAACTCATTTCTAGTCAGGGGGCCTATTTAATTTTTAATTTACATTTGGTTTAATTAATTGTTGTCACAGCGGCAATAAAAATACACACTCGATAAATATTTAAACCATCTACCAATTACAGTTCGTGAGAAACTGCCCGTTGACAGATAGACAGAGAGACAAACAGATGGATAGATTGATGGACGCAGTCCGTTAGTGTCGTTGCGTTGGTTCCTTGAAACCCTTTGGGTAAGGAACCCTAACACCACTTCAGAATCTATTAAACGATGTGTTATGGTTATTTGTAGACAAATTAAATCTGGTAAAATTCTCGATTTTAGAGGCAAAATTGTAATTTAAAAAATAATGGAGACATAAATGAAAATGAAATTATATACAACTTTCCGTTAATGATTTGATTGGGAATTTGAGGTTTAGGCTTGAAGATCGTCTGCACCCCACGCGCAGCAACTATATCAATCTTAAGCATTAACGTGCTTCTCGCAAGGTCATGCTAAGTTGGCGGAACTTAGCTAGATAAGTCATTAGGTAGTACTGTCTGTATCGAATAGGCTTAAGTAAAATACATTCCAAGTCTGAGCGAGCGTGTAGAAACGCGTCACCCCAGTATGGATTGCTTTTTCGATTGCGACTAACATAACGTTTTATATTACTTAGGTATCGAGGGGAGTTATGGCAAACAACATACGTTAGTGAACATGTCTGTACACGCATAAATAGTTATCTTTTGCTTCGTGGCGTATCCAATTATCTCTTTATAACAATGATTTTCTGTCAACTGTGTTACTGTTTTGTCTCTATTATCTTTTTCCATTACCTAAAGTCGTTGTACGTTTTTATACAGTTTTTTTTTAATGAAATAATTGTGGTTGCTTTTTCTAAATTAAGCGTCAGATTTTTTTTGAAATAACTTTCATCTGAAGCACAATGACCCTCGCACTATCATTTTATTAAATAATGAGGAGACTTGGACCCAGTTGGTCCAGTGCGGATTCGGAGCTGCTAACGGCTACTGTTACCTTTACAGTGATAAAGTCCGACATTGACAGCTTAAGGCACTCAAGAGTTACGAAATACGAGCGAGTAGTTTTAATCTGACTTAGCTTAAGACCCATTGGCTAATTTTTCTCATGATCAGCGTCGAACCCGGCACCTTCTAGTTCCAAACCGGCGTTCTTAGGCGAACTCTGGTCATATTCTAGACGAGACCAGTACATTTCATTTAATAGCCGGCACAATGGAGACGCCGGCAGCGCTTTCACGCGTCACTCGCCCTTTGTTGACTGGAGCCTCTTCGCCTCTCTTCGGTGTCGTTCGTAGTTTTGAGCATTCCGTCTGTTTTCTTTCATACATTTATTTTTCGAATTGACGAAGGTAATAGGGGTTTCAGTATTTCTTATTGTTGTAATTTCTTATAAATTAATTATTTTCGTATTATTTATCTAATTGCAAATATGGATGGGAATCCTTGTTCTACTCCGACTTTCTAAAGCTTTTAATATATTTTTTTGTAGAATATCTAAATTTTTAATCTTTTGTAAAATATAGAATAAAATTAACATAGTTTTAAGTTAAAACACGGCATAATTAAAAGACACTCTTACCAAAGCGATATAATCCTGAAATAATCGAACGAGAACACGAGTATTATCGTGTATGCTTAAAATTGAAGGGTGTGTAATACCTTAGTTAAAATTCTAAGACATAAAATCGGAAATTAAAATATTTCCATCTTTGATTTAACTCAATTTACATAATGTTATGTACGTAGAAAATCTGATAAGAGTTGTTGAGACTTTTAAAATTTAAATTACAACGACACTGAATAGAAACTCCACCGGTGTCGTGACTAAATACACTTGAAATCAGTTTATAAACATTGAAATTATATATAGACTATTTTCAAAAAAGAGATTAACTCCGCTTGCTCCCTCTACATTATCTAGTACCCTTGCCTCGTTTTCTCTTACGATATTCTTTCAGCGACAATTACTGATGAGACCATAACACCTCGTGGAGGTGGGGCGGCGATGGTTCAAGTAAGGCTGAGAGGTGAGAACCATCCCACAAGCGATCTGCAACAGCGTGGTGCTGGCGCTACCACGAGCTCCGTACCCGGGCACGACAAGCCACTTTTCTTCTTAGAAACGTACTGAATATTTAACCCATGCTACGGCGTAAAATAAATGGAACCCAGATAAGTTCACCATAAAACTATAATTTTGCGACCACTCGGGATGGAGGTGACCCGGCAGCAAAAGTGTTACTTTACCACTTTTACCGGGTCCTATTCTGACCCCAGGCGAATTGACCAATTAGTTTCTAACTTAAGTCATCTTAAACCACTCCCTCTGTGCCTCGGAGAAGATGTCAAGCCGTCAGTCTCGGATGCTAGCACTCCCACGACCCCCGCGGGGCCGTTGGGTGGGGCTTAGGTCCAAGAGCCTAAATCTGAAATAAAAAGAAACGAGGGGGCGTATGATTCAGCAGTGTGCTTTCCAACAATATTGAGATATTTACAAAGTTGTGACTTCCTATAGGTCTTCCTGTAATTTATACGTCAAGAACAATTTTCTGTATTTTTTTTTCATAGTATTAAACTCACATAGTGTAGGAGATAAGAGAAGAGAATTTTCAATTTTAATCTAAATGTTTTAATAACTATTAAAACTATTTATTTGCAAATTATATGTTTATATACTTCCGACTATTAGAACAATTCCTTTTATTTAATGTCACACGGTATAGCTCCAAAACTTAATTAGCAATTATAATTTATTAGTCGGTAAAAAATCTTGAGGATAATGCTTAGTGTCAAAATACTTATTTACGATCGTCATCCTGCGAAAATAAAATAGCTTTCGGTTCGAAGACGAGACCCTAGCTACTGGACCGACACCAGACTTCTTTGCAGCCTCCTTTGCTGACGAGGATGGAGAGCACTGACCCTTTTTCTTTTCATATGATTCGTAAGCGGCAAATGAGTATGCGGGCCATTCAAAAATAAATAGCTACCGCCGCCCATGGACACCCGCACTGTTAATTTGTATGGTATCTTAGTTTTGAACATATTTAGCTATGACTCAATTGATTACTAATTTCCGACGATCACTAAAAAGAGAAGAATGATATAAAAGAGAAAATATTTTAAAAAACGCACTTATTTTTTCTTCACTTGTAGCTGAGAAAATTGAAAACTTTCAAAAAAATTCGAGAAGTTGTCGAATTAAGTCTGATTTTCGAAAATCGAGATATCATCAGATAACTATATTTTGAGGTACCAGGAAGCATACCTGATCATTTTCAGAGAAACGTGACAATCCAGTCTTAACACCTGTCCCTGTAAGTGCGAAATATAGTTTTCCCATTAGATTACAACTTATATTTACATTATTATTAGTACTTATTATTACTACTTATTTATTGATATTTTTCGATTTAACAGCTCTAATGCGTTTGGTGAAATTTAGAAAGGTAAAAATAGAATGTTATTTTTCTGATTACAAATCTTCGTGTACAGTCTAGAACGACATCGTCAAGTGTCCAGCGCAATAATTGTTTACGAAATGATTCATTTCGTTTGCATCACATCAGTATCGTCCTCAAGAATGACATTAACTGCGGTTACTTATACTTACGAAGGGCGCTCACGTAAAGGCTTTTAAAATAAAAAGGGAATCTTGGCGGTGCTAAAAAGAAATTATGATAATTAGATTTAACTCAGCGGGTACTATCGCAAAACAATAACCGTCTAACGGATCGTGGCTGAACCTTTTTTTTTATTAATGCTCTCAAAAGATCCATACAAATTTACTACAAACACATTGTTTTGTAATTAATTAATAAAAGAGTAAGCCCAACATGTGTGTTTATTGGTAAAATAAGATGAATTAGGGACACTCTTATCTACATTAATACACAAAACAGATAGGCTTGTGCAAAATGTTTGTACCAAATCACTGCGTTTGTCTCTTTCATAGCAAGGAAGGTGACTACCGTCCCATAGTACTCCCCGCATGTCGCTATTATACCGCGTTAATAACACGGCAACGGTCAAACTCAACAGACGAAACTCTTAAGGTTACTGTCTACGTTCTAAAACCAGATAACCTGGATGCCGTGAGGACACAGATGTGGGTGCATGTTGCGTGTGCAACCCATACCGGGTGCTTGTCGATCTGTTTATTCGGCGTCCCAGACATGCGTGAGCGCGCGCCGCTGTCATGTGGCCGGACACGGATAGCGATGGATGACGCTTTGAGCATCTTCAAAACTAGCAATTGTGAAAACTTCCTTGTTAGTGTTTTGGATATCTTAGTAACGAAAAAGATCATGCCAATGCAGTTTTTGTTCGAGTTATTCAAGTTTAAAGAGTTAGTTTATCTGTGGGACACTGTACGGTTATACAATAATATGCTGGCTGTATTATTATGCAAAAATATACAAAAAATATATAAACAATAGTGACTCTATTATGCAATGCCGAGCGTACGCGATATCAGCAGATATCATTTTTCCATCACCACGACACAGGCTGCATCGTTTTAAATTAACCTAATGACTGAGCCCCAGCGTTGACATGCAAAGGCGTGGCGTGGGCAAGTCGACTTACTCGGGCCTCGTGGCGGTTAAGATTTGGAACACTGTGCTATATATGACCTAGAAATAGGTATGCTACATAAACATAAGAATATATGTTCTACGGAAACAGAGATTAACATAAATGAAACTACATATCGCTCTTCAAACGCTCTCCATACGACGCGGATTATTGATAACGAAATTCAATAGCGCCCGTGCCGGAACAGCCGACCTGAACTAGGACTCCGGTTGAGAGGCCGGCTTTGAATTACGGTTGTGACTAATCTCGAAAGAATTGAATCTAGACAATGAACAAGCGTGAAAGATTAATTCTTGTTAAACTCCTAACACTGGTAAAATTTTAAATTCATGGCTCGATTTTCCGGAATCTCGGTTTGCAATAACACAAAATACTTAACTTACTTATGAAAACTAATTAAAATTGTTACTTAAAATATTCACACGATAAACAAACACTCATGTTAACAGTGTATTGAACAGATCGTACAACTTACTTGAGAACTTACGTGCGATGCCTCTAACCGGTAATCCGTGCGCTAGCGCGGCCTCTTGACTCTTAAATGAAACTTACAGTGACGAATATCTGTTTAGGTTTCCTTTACACAACAGAGTTTGAAGTTACGATTTAATTCACTGCTGATATTAAACTTTCGTATTTAAGTTTTTTTTTTATTTTTCTAGTTCTCGGTACCTAGTTAATTGTCTTCGTTTGGTTATGAAGATGGGTTTAAGATAGTTCCATGATATTAAATATTTATTCGAGAAATTTGTTTATTCGTTTTATTGTGATTTCCATATATGTGTTATCACGTTCTCAAAATATTAAAATGTTTCGGATTATATTAGTGTGTTAAACAGTTTTTATTTTGCGATATCTGATGAATTCACTAGTTACATTAAAAGAAAAACCTAGATCGACAGTTTGATATACATTATTATTATAAACTCACGCCTACTTCGCAGAAGGGTAGGTAGAGACCGCAGATTTCCTCATGGTACGACTTTTACATATCTCTACTTGACAGGCATCCATCAGTCTTTTCATGCAAGTTCGTCGCTTTCGGGTGCGGCACACAATTTATTTTTATGTTTAAATCTACATTTTAATTGTAATAATTTGAAAACTGCTAATAAAAATTTCGCAAAGGGATAACTTCGAGAGAGAAGATTGCAGACCTATTTTAGGGTTTATTCATACTTTGGTTGATTAAATGGCTTGATGGAAATAAGAATTGAACTTAATGTCTTGTGAATAATCGATTTGCTGTGATTTGATTGAGCTTATTGAGAAGCAGCAAGGGGCGCCCTGGAAAATTTGATGTAGATCAAATTGGAGGCTTATCGAAAAATTCTTGTTATATTCTCGATCCAATAATTCTAAGGTTTGAAAAATACAAATCGAGTTTCTCGTCACCTAACTGATAATGTTACTATGGATTAGCAAAAATGAATTTTATTTCAGAGTGAATTTTCAGTCATCGTGAAAATAATTACCTAATGTAATTTTCGTTGAAAATTTTATCTGTCTATCGCCTATGAAATATGAAAACGATAAATAGGACCAGTAATGTCTAATCCCAATAATAAATAAACAAAATAGATTGAATTGGAAGTTGACGATGACGTCAATTATTATTTTTGTAATTTCTATACTGAAATAGAAATTGTATATATATTTTGTTTCTGCCAAATACTGTTGTAGTAACAATAATATTTTAGATTGAAAATATTATTTCTTGAGTAGGGGCCCCATTTTTAGTGAAAATAGGAATAAGCTCTGGTATCATGCGCTCTAGGTTTAGTTAATGTCTGAGGTGTCAAAAGACGTGTATGGACAAGGACTACGTGACGGTGAAATTTGTAAAAGGTTTGACAGCTTTTTGAGAAAATTGCGAACAACCGCTAAAAATGCGTGTCTTTAGGAATTTCTTTATTTTTATGTCGAAGACTGATTCAATGATTATAGTCTTTTTTCGAAAATAATGACAACTTTTGGAATCATAAGTTTTTTTTAAGTCCGCCGTTTCACGACTTACGTCTTGCATCGAACGTGAACAAGGGTACCGATATTGGTCTATAATGACTAAAAACGTGAACTTTTATATGTAAAAATATATTTTTTAATCATTAAAGAAAGAATTTTTATTTGTAAAATTAGGAACATTTTATGGTTTAGTTTTGTTTATATTCTTTTTATTTTATTCCCTTTTCTATTCTTTCTCCTTTCATTTTCGCATTCCTCTCCTTTCGATATCTCTATTTTTCGATATCTCATCTCTACCATAATTTGTAAGCAGACTACTTAATTATACAAAGCCTTTCACTCGTTCGACTCTTTAATCTTCTATAGATATGTCGTATTGAGTCATGCTTTCGTTTCTTTTAAAAATCATGACCTTAGTTTTGCTAACATAATCTTCCTCTTTCATATTATTTTTTTTTACACAATCTTTCATTTTAATTATCATTATCTGTAACTCGCCAATGGCGTGCTTATTTGATCATAGGTGTACTGGAGACTTTTGACAGACAGCTCATCCATTCTTAGTCCAAACTCATACTTATTTAAATCACGCAGATAGGTTGAACAGCCACAGTGAAGCTGCTCATCCCTGTCTGACACTTCTGTGCATGTCGAATCAGTCAGTGTTTTATTCAGTCAGTCATTTATTCTGACGCAACGACTGATAATTTAAAACATGTTTAAAACAAAGATCAACAACTCTATATAAATGCTTTAAAATTTTAAAAAAGAACAAACACCGTCTCTGCCTCCGAAAATTTGTGTCTCGGCGCTGATGTATCCACAATATGTTTTGTAATTAAGAAATAAATGACCAAGTTGCCAAGCGGTTGCCAGTATGTTTGATTTTTTCTTAACTAAGGTTATCCTCACTTTGACCGTGTCTATGAGCAGCCAAGCCGATTAGATCAAAATGTTCAGTCTAATTAGAAAAAATAATTATAACATAAATTTACAACTGAACGTTACGGTATTGCCGCAATTTGCTGATAATACTTAAGCAAGGTCACATTTTTTCGATTGAATTGTTCCATTTAGAACAAATATTCTGTATTCAATAGAATAATTTGCATATATATACATTTTCCACTAAAATAAATATACGACTTTTTAGGCTTATTGTTATGTATATATCTTTGAAGCATTATAATAAAATTTGCGAAATATTAATTGGTTCTTTACACAAATGTACTACACGTGTATCAGAATGATTCATACAGTAAGGAGTATGTTTTATTTAGTTCATATTTGAAATGAAGCTTCTTAGGCAACATTCGATAGTCGATATTTGGTCGGGAATTGAGAATGTAATTTTAAGGATGCGTCACGTTAAGGCACATTTCGTTACATGACAGAGAAGAATAATATAAAGTCCAGAGAAGAGACAGAATATTATGTATTTCAACACCATGGAAAACACCGATGTACACACAACGATACAAAGCAATAGTATAAGATTGTGTAGCGCGTGAACGCGTTATAGACATACGCGTCAGACGCTATATAAATATGAACAACGAGGTACCACGTGCTGTGTGATTAATGGCTATCATTGTGTTTTCTGATTACTTACATGTTTTACATTTGTGTCCTAAGATTGGTTGATTATATGCCTGAAGAGCTATTACCTAAGTATATTTCAATTATTAAAATGTTGTCGATAATGACATTTCTAAGTTGGTAAGTAACATTTCAAGTATGGTGCTGCACGCATAATTTCTTTTATGCGACATTACATAATTTTCTGAAATCTTACTCAGCTTAATCCTTTTGTAATAATAAGTTCTCAGTATTTTTATTTTATAATTATGAAGCTGATGAGTGCTCTAAACTCTGTAAAAAACATTGAAAATGCTTTAAATATTGAAAATAACGAAATAATTTAAGTGAACTAACTATTATCTACTACAATGTAATTTAAAATTATTTACAATCCTTTCATTGGTGTGTTGTTCTTGAATGTAGGTATATAATTATTCGAAGTAAAAACACTAGAAACGCGATGTGGATTAAGGCGTTAACCACTAATACCAATTTGAGTTAAGATTTTGTTAAAAATTGCAAAAAAGATCCAAAATCACTGTACAGAAACTTTATAGTTGCATGAAGATAACTTTGATGTAAGTACATATCCAATTGGCAAATATTTACATTAGGAGTTGACACTACAAAAATATTCACGTTGGAGTTTTGATGTTCCTTAGCTTAGCAGTACGGATATCTAGATTTGATGCAGGAAACATTGCGAGAGTCAAAAACTTATTCTTAGTACATTCGTACTTATTGCTTCCACAAGATCGACATCCCTTTTACGCTGTGAATAAAATAGGCAATATAAAAGTCTATTATCGCTATGCTTCTGAAATGCTTGTCAATAATTAAATAAAACGAGGAGAGTAGAATTAGTGGATCACAACGTAAATAATATCAAAATAAAAAGCAGAGAAGCATAAACGCAGCTAGCCTAATGAAATATTAATAGAAGTGGAGATGAAAGGTGATAAATGAGAGCACAAATCAAATATAACTGTCTAATATGAGGCAAATTCACACAAAGAATCTGTACAGAAGTAAAAAAAAAATAAAATGAAACGAAAATAATATTCAGTTTTTGTGTTGGAGATAGTCATTTTAAGTTTTGTGTGTTACATAAGATACTTTTGGTATTTGACAGGACCGAACCAGTTGAGGTAGGTCGCTCGACAGGAGGTCCTGTTGCTCCAATGCAGACATTAATCAGTTCTGTTAGTTTCACCTTCTACTTTATACTGGTAATAACTTAAACACTGATAGAAGTAAGATGCGAGTCCAAAAATTTTTTTAAGATCTGTAGATTTTAAGTAGCTCATCAAACTGAACATATGTATGTTTTAGTGTACGCTTTCTCAAGTGTTATCCAAAAAATTTAAAATTTAATAGTTCGATTTTTTACCGTTCTTGATTGTACTCTCTAATTTTCATATATTTCCTGTAATTTTTGAAAATAAAATATGTCAAAAAAACACATACTAAAATGACTGCATTCCTAGCGTACGCAAAAGATTATTAGAAGAATATAGAAGATGGGAGGAATTAAATAATAATAAAAGATATAACATATGGTTAAAGTAGACGATGCGTTATGTATAACGTTACAAAGTGTATTCCAATAATGCTTCAGTGGAATACAAAGTTGATTCAAATTTAATAGTGTTTCACAAGTGTAAGACTGCGTGCCACAAAATCGATATACTGAATTATCGATATCGATAGGACTGCAAAGAAACGCAGAAATGAGATTGAAATTAATGATGAGACCGGTATTGAAATAGAAATGAAATTTGAATTGAAACCGGAAGACCATGGCTGAAGCAGCGACCGCTTGATATAAAAAGGTGAAAGTTAATCATTCGTGACAATTTTAAATATTTCAAATACATCGATTAAATATAGCAACTCATATTTAGGTCCTTTCTTTTAGCAAAAAACAGTTTTTATACAGATAAATGAATTATTTTAATAATGTCAAATGGTTCTCTCTCGCATAACCACATTCAGACACATGTGCCCATTGTATTGTTCTTATTGCGTATTATGCCCTATTGAAATGCAAATGATACAAATATCGCGAATTAAATGAGTTACAGGATGCTCCGTCCTAAATTGTTGAGTTTTAAATTTAATCAGCATCAACTATTAAATCCGTTTAAGGTATTTGTACTAATGTTAAAGCTGAACATGCAAGTTTTAGGAGCTAGTCCGATTCACTAGATCATCGGAGGTCATTTTTTAATGTTTCCTTGTTTTCATAAATTTGGTATAGGAAAGTAAATTGACAGTTAGGCAATGCTATACATTTAAACACATATAATAAGAGCCCTTTAATAGAGGATATTTTGTCCCAAAACGCTATGTCAGTCTGAACAAAAGCTGCAATTGAAAGTTCAGACGACGCGACTGGTATCTTCGAACGGGTACTTCCCGATTTCAAATCGTCGTGACATTGTGTGGATTGTAATATTAATAAAGTACTTCTGTTTTGTATTTCCATAGTTCAAGAGCACATAAAATAAGGAATCGATCACAAACAATTGCACTAGCCACGATTAGAGCTGGCCATTCCGTACTTTAATTGAAATGGGTGACATTCTTTCCACACAGTAAAATTAGCAAATTAGGTTCTATTTATCTCACTATGTCAAACTCGGCTCGTCCACGCACATTCTCGTGCGCATTCAACATTAGAAGCACCACTTAACTTTAGATTTCTCTAATAGATCTTGATTAAGTAAACTTCTCCAACAAGTCCATATTATTTAATAAACTTGATCTACAAAATGTTCACTGGAAAGAGCTCGTGAGGGACTCAAACTTCGAGCTTTTTTTATCCAGCTTTTTTCAAATGGATCAAAACTGTTTTTGTGATCAATCCCCAGCTTTTCGGCTATGCCAAAAGAACTTATATGCGGATCTTTATTTTTCCAAAAATGCCGTCGACTTTATCCGCAACGGCTCGACCAGAGCGAGGTTCATTTTTAATATCAAATTTACGGAACTGAAAACGCTTGACTGTGTAGTGCTACCAACCGATACTGTTAGGTTCATAAACGTAACAAATTGCTTTTGGGGCTTCTGTTGCCTTTTATTTCTTATTTGTAATAAAACTTATATGATTTGTATTTATTTTGGTGCACGAAAATACAATAGAAAATCGGCGGGAATCCGTTACTTCTTTATAATTTTCCTTTTAAAATGTTGTTTATTTAATCGTGTAAAACCAGCCAGATATAAACAGCACAATCAAAACATTTACTGCAACTTTTTGTTTATGAAATACGAAAACTTTTTCTATTCTTCTGTAATTTTCTATAGAAATAAAATAAAAAAATTGTTTAACACGTAATTTTCTAACACATTATAATAAGAAGCCTTTGTCTATTTTAGGTACATCAACCTAAACTTTGGAGTCTATTAACACTTAACAAGTTCTTAAATTTATTTAATTTTTTTTGTATTATCTGTTGATCTTTTGAGATGGTCTGCAGCATTGTCCCTTTGATCTATAATGATGTGTTCTTTTTGTCGAAACACCTTAGAAGTTTTGATCCAAATCGTCTTTCCTTACTTCCTTTCTTCTTACTTTTCCAACTGTCACAGGAATGGGCTCCAGTAGATTACATTCTACACAACATGCTTTTCTGTCGCTGACCGCTGCTTTGCTATCTGATATAAATGACACTGTAGATGTTTAAACCGTTGAAGCAAGAGTTAAAGTAGAGTTGTTAACTGAGTCTTGTTGTCGATAAAGAATTTGATTAAATTTCCGGCAAATTCTTCTAAGCTAATAATGTTTTTGGCGAGTAAATCAACCGTCGGTAGATCATCTGAAAGTGAAGTGATATTGGTTGATTTAATCATTAATAGAGCATTTGGAGTTGAAGCACTGTAATCAATCGATTCAGATGCTGGTAAATCTTTTGAAGTTGAAGTGTCGCTGTTGGTTTTTAAGGAAGCCGCTAAGGAAGCCGCAAATATTGGCACCGGTGGTAGTGGTGCCAATTTAAATTGCTCGACGACTGTTACAGTTATTACTCCCGAAGGATATAAGAATCTATTGATTCTTATATCCTTCGCGAGTCCTCTCAAGTAAGCGCTGGCGGACACTGATGCGGCGGGGTCATGGGGTGAGGTAAAGGGGAGTAATAACTAGCGAAACAAAGAGCTATGTGAGTTCTGTCTTTTTTATTTCATCTTTTCACTTTAAACGATGAAGGGATTTAATCATATCATCACTCATAGTGATTCATGTTCCGTAAACTGATCATCTATCTTACGGATTTGATTTTTTTTTTGTTTTAATCCTCTTCCTGTGAGACACATAAATGATGTCTTTTACGTAAATAAAATTTTAAACTTTTTTTGGATTTTTCTTGTCCTGTTATACTGATTTAAAACTATATTTTTTACCTTTATTCATTACTGGTAAATCTTTTATAAATTTTCGTTTTTTTTTTTGGATTTCGTTTATATAGCTGCAAAGAAATTGAAATTTGCTCGAGTTGAATATAAACTTCATGATAAGAATATAATGACTAGCCGATAATAAGAAACATCATATTTTCCGTTTTGTACCCTTTCGTATATAATTCTAACGCTTTTTTTAACAGTGCAAGACGGCGCGTCTGCTTGTCAAACTGAGTTTATTCTTCAAGTAATTCACTGTGATGCTTATTTCTAGTTTCACCACCGCTAAGTAGACATATCTTGGCGCCTATAGGTCCGTCCTTCGGCTGTTAACGTATTATGTGTCAACGTACGCCTGTGCAAAGTACCACGTCTACTCACTTCTACCTCCCTAAAAACACATTAAAGCCGTTCTGTTTTAAATTTTCCTGCTTCTTTCAACTATTACGTTAATTGATTGACAAGTACAACTATTCTTATTGCTGTTATTTTGTTTTTCAAACGGAACGGCGGGGTGTTGTTATTTTTAGAAATAGGTTTCTTTCTTGTTAAATGGTAGACTTAACAGCGGTAGTGCATAATTCATTCTACAAAATATTAATTTTGCAAGTACTGTTTAGTGTTGCTGAGCTGAAAATATTAAATATTTTTATTATAAACATCACAGGATAATCTTGAGACAGAATTTTGTAAAGATAACATTCGCGATCTAACAAATATACATGTCGTTAAGGAGTTTTTGTCAGTGACATTTTCAATTAACTAAAAAAAATAAATGTCTTTAATTAGAATTTAAGTTCTGAGCTTTTTAATTTTTACTTGTAGTTCCGCAAGAACTGAGTAACAGGAACATTTTCAATCTTAAAAAGGAGAATTTTTTGGTCTTTGAAGAAAGCGCGCCTATTGTATCGATATGAAAGCCTGATATAAGGCTAGTAATTATATGCAGTTGACATAGATCAAAAGCCATTCAATTCTTCAGTACCTGATATACTTTAGAAGCATTACTTAAATTGTTTTACTGTAATTTTTAAAAGACCCTCCTGTATTTCATTAGAGCAAAGATAAGTAACACACTTATTGACATATTGTACAGCTGGTTTGAGCAGCTAGCTTTGACGGAGTATAAAAACGCGAAACATCCAATCATTTTAATAAAGTCGTCTTCCGCTTCACTTGAAAGAAACGAAACAGGTTCAGGTAATTTTTTAAAATTTATTGTACTATATTCTAATTTTCAACTCAAAACTGTTTTGTTTCATGTTTTAACAAAAAACATTAATTGATATAATTTTTAAGCATATTTCATATTTATTGTATTACTGAACTAATGATTTTTGTTTTTGACTTTTGACTCATAAACTTGACTTACAAGTACTGAGGTGTTTTGACTACTTTGGACATAAATGGTTACAAAAAGTGTTAAACTTAAAATAATTTACGTAGTATTTAATGATTGATATAAACATTCTGCCATATTCTTATAAAATGCGTCTTCGTACTTTATCTTTTACCAAAAGGGTGTTTTGTAAATCCGTATCGTGCGTTTGGATTATTAATTTTTCCCTTCAACTTTAAACTTTATATTGTTATACCAACACGGGGTCTACACTGTTTGCAGAAGGTGTCGTGAAAGAAATTCACAGATCTCGTGCTCCAAACGAGCTTCGCAAAAGTTGAAATTAAACTCATCGACAAAAGGAATAGAAGAGAACGAATAAAAACAGAAATCAACCATAAATTGTTTCTAATTTTAAAAATTATGTATTTTATATTGAATCCAAAAAAAAATCCGTTGGATATATTAAACTTAACATTTTTAGTCATTATAAACCAATATTAGCATTCCCGATCACATTCGATGCAAGTCGCAAGTCGTGAAACGGCTAATTTTAACAATTTTGTAATATAAAATTTTCGTAATTTTTAAAGAATGAAAAAAACTGCTTTAAAATTGAGTCAATATTTAATAACATAAAAATCAAACAATTAAAAATGAAATATCTGAACGAGTCTACAAGTGCCATTTAGAAACCCCCCAAAGACGCCTATTTTAAGCAGTTGTTTGCGATTTTCTCAAAAAACTGTGCAAATTTTACCGTCATGTAGTCCTTGTCCTTACACATCTTTTGACAGCTCTACGACACCAGAGTGAATTGGCATTTTTGATAAAAACAGGACTCCTGCTGAGGCAATTGAAAAAGCATTACCTATTAGTATTTCAAATTTCTATGTTTTTTTTTGTTTAATAGTCTAAATTTCTCAAATTTCTTAATTCTATGATCTATTGCAACTGAATTTCGGATACAAAATAGACTTAATTTTTACCCGTGGCATATTAATATTAAGTTCTGCGTTATACCGATTTAAAGTGTATAGTTAATTACTTTTGATATGATTCTACGTAGAACTACATCTTAAATCTTTAAGTTCGCTTCAGATCGCTTTGATATTTGTCCAACTTATTAATTTAACGAAAATGTGCCCTATCGCTACATACAGAAATATGTCGACATTGCACTTAAAAAGATTTGAGTGATTTAATTGTATACAAGAACGAGATTTTAACCGTGGTTTTTAAATTCTGCAAATGGATCGTAGCAAACAGCAACCTTATTCGTTTTAACAAAATAAAATATAATAACCACCTACTCGTCGAATGAAATAATTACTCATAAACTCATATTTTTTTAACAACGTCACAAGTTCGCCATTATTGAAGGGACTAAGTTTTCATAAAATTGTGATATGACAATTGTTTGGTGTTATAACTTATCATATTTTATGTTACTATGATGTAAAATGAAAATCAATAAATACTATGAGACAGTTATTATATTATTATTTAAAATTGACAGTTTTCGTTGACAGATATTATTTAATCTTATATTTAATAGACTCCGATCCTTATATTTAATAAAGATAGTAAAAGAAATTTTAAGTTGAACGGTTTTATTATAAATAATTATGTGAAAAATGTACTAAAAGACAATAAATAGTCAGGTAGATCTTAGGTACCAGTCAATACACCACTCTCCTCATCGATCTAGGGCATTGATCAGACAAGAAAATAAATTCACAGGACGTATCGTAACCTGAATAAATAGCGGTTGATTGTTTATGAAAATTTCACGCGCCTCGCGATTTTATATTTTTATCTGATCAATGCCCTAGATCAATGAGAAGTGGTGTGTTCACTGGTACCTAAGATCTACCTAATTATTGGTTAGTACATCATTCATATAATTATTTCCAATAAAACCGTTTAGCTTAATTTTTATTTTACTTATTTTGTTTTCAAGTTTTTACTTTCCATTTTATTACTCAATGTTGAGTAATGAGTAGAGAACAAAATAATTGAATTTTAATGTAAGTATAGACCGTCTGAACTCTATGATCGGCAATGCACTGTGTTCTACTTGTAAAGCGTTTTAATTTCATACCCATTACCTATATTGGCGCAAATATGAAATCTGGCATTTTGTGTCGTCCGCTTTCTGAGATTTGAAATTAGTTGTAATATACAGTATTGTACTAGTCAAGCCCTTTAATTTGATATCCATATTTAGGGGGTTGTCAAAAATTATGTAATCCGCCATTTTGTGACGGACGCCATCTTAGTGTTGCAATAATACTGAATACAGAAAATTGTATTGTCATCAGAACTAAAGATGTATACTAAGTTTTAGGTCAATAGGTTAACGGAAAGAGGGTGAAAATATAATTAGTGAATTAGACCCATAAAATAAGCAGGACAATGCTAAATAAAACCGTTTAAAAATATAGTGAGAGTTGTAAAATTATCAAATATATTTTTCTATATATGTAATTTGTGTATTGTAACTTAGTCTTTACAATGTTATTGAACTTTTGTATACAATTAACCTCTTAGAAAGGTTTCTAACAATTTTGGTGACATTTGCGTATAAAATAGTACAAATTTGGATATCTATTAATGAAAATGAACACAGGCCGCTTTTATTGAGGCAAGTTCTACATCCGTCGGCAAACTTGATGCTGCCTCGCTCGGGTACTAACCCGGTACTAATTGCGCAAGAAACCAGTTCTAAGCTTACTTTGTTTAGGGATTCGTCCTAATTCTTTAGTCTATGTATCGATATATGTGTGGTATCGATCAAAAGCACTTATCTTAAATATTTATTTACAAATAGGTCTTTATTAGTCAGAACAGTCAGAAGGTTTTTAATGGATGTATAACCCCTGACCTTCTATATGCATAGAGAGATGGTACACTTTAGTTCACATCTCGGGGCTTACACAGAGAATTGTCGCTGCTTGATGAAATAAAACAAAATTACTCATTTCATTTTACATTGTACGTATTTTTTCTATGTTTCCAAGTTGCCTCACATCTAGTCCAGAATCCAGATGCATGATATGTTCTTATCACTGTACTTATTAAATAACTTTCGTGTCTGAATTATATATTGAAACGTAATCCTACAGAGCCAACATGTACATCTACTGCCTGTGTGTACGTGTGTGGTTTAGAACGTGTGATCTAGGTCCAGTTAATAAAGTTGGTAAAATCATGTAACACGAAGCGATCTAACTAGGCTCACGGTTTTAAGCGGTACGCTATCGGTTTGTCGCAAAAATTCCACAGGAGGATATTTGATATCGCGTGCTGGTCGCGTTCCGCGGAACTCGAGCTGGAACCCAGCTTGCAGGTACGTTTCCCCACTCGTTTGGTGTTTACGAGCGTAAACATTTTTGTGTAAATATTAATCTTTTCAGTCTGCCGCAGCAAGATCGTTATCAGAGCGACTGTAATCTAGCTCTGTGTTAAGTTCTGGAGCTCCGGTGGCACATTTTTGCGCGGCCAAGTCGTTCATGTTGTCGACGCAATGAAGTCTTTATAACCCGTGCGATGAGAGAGTATAAACGACTAAGATTTTTGTTTATACTCATTCGATTGGCGTAATTCATATGCTTTATGCCAATCATGAAAAACGAAATACATTTAATTTTCTGAGTTTTGTAGAGTTTCGGTAAAATGAAAAATATTTATATAAAATGAAGTTGTACACTCGACGCTTCTCTAACATCGTGACCTCAGAGTGATCGTCTTCGACACAAGGGCTAGTGACGTCTAAATTCGGTAATAGACTGGCAGTGAAGTATAAGCAGCTATTAACTCGAGCCCCAAATGAGACAAAAAAATTAAAAATATATTTTACATATGTTTTAATAAAAAAAAATCGAGCCTATGATTAAATTTTCTGCGTGCGCTAGAGCGCTGAGATACGTTGACTTATGTAACAAAAAATTAAGTGTATAAATTTTCTCAAATAAATAATTTGCACTTTACACTTTATATTAAAGAACATATTTTGCATTACAATGAAATAAAATAATATACAATAAATTAAGATCATTCGATTCATTCGAAAGATATTGTTAACGAAAATTCTAAAAAAAGTGTTGCCTGTGAAAAAGCTGATGGACGGTTGTGTGGTACTGGGTTATCTTTTTTTGTTTAAAAAGTTACGTCGAATGCCGTAAAGCGGACCAAAATCGAACAATGCATTTGAAAGATATCGAAGTTGAAACTTTAAAAAGTAGAATTTGTTTTTTTAATAAATCTGGATGTTTGAGCTTCAAGAGCTGCAAACGTATTGTGCGGGGCGATGTGTTCGAAGTGTCTCGTAGGGCGTGGATGCCAAATAAAACATGTGTTTTTCTTCTATATGCTGGCGAGGCGAAGGAGAACTTGTAATTCTTACTGTTTATTAAAAATAATAACAAATAAATAAATCGCAAAACGAATCATACATTTTGGCAATAGCGCCGCTATATATCTACTAATTCAAAAGAGCTCGTCTAGATGCTGTGAAACTACGTGTTATTGCAAGCGCTTCTTTCTCCGCATCGTCGCTCTTTATATCTATCTCTCTTTATCTCGTTAAAAATGTTATATTTCGTTAGTTATTTCATAGTTAAATATTTCGTTGTGGACACGTATTAAGATAATATTCTGGATATATTCACCACACATATATGTATTGATATTTTGAATTCAAACTGGATAATTTACTGATAAGTGTATTTTTGAACTTGAAATGCTTTAAAACAAATTTCGATTAAGAGCTTTGAAACAACTCTTCTATTTTATTTTCGAACTCGAGAAACTGAATAGCACGTCAATATATATCACAGCTGGCAATTTTAGGGATGGCCTGCAGGGTCAACTGATTTGCAGATTACTCAATACTCGTACACAGCCTATGAATGGATGCTCATTTTAGATTGCATTCCATAGGTATGGATGTCTTGGGCGGCGTCGGAAGTGTGGCCAGTGGTGCGCTGGGCGGGAGTAACATAGTCTCCAACACGGTGAGCGACGCGGCGGCGATAGAGTCGAACTTGACCGACATATCTACAATCCACGGCGCGCTGCAGACGGTACTGGCAACTCTTAGCGTGTTCACCGTCGACTATCCTCCGTGCGCCGAAGTTCCAGGTCAGTTCACCGAAGACATCGTGACATAAACGTGACGTGACATAAACCTTAGAAAACTGGATGTCATGCGAGATTATTGATTTTTAATCACAATTATTTACATAAATGTGCGACAATAATAAATACTGCTAAGTGCGAATCGTGCATATGACTAGTGCTCCCTTCCACAATAAGAATTTCACATGCATGAATGGATTGTGATCGAATGGCGTTTAGAACTTGTTTGTTTCACTTAAAACAAAATTCTCCTGAAGATAAGCAACAACAAACTGTTCACATTACATCTTCTGACCTTCACATAACACACATTTCCTTAATTTCAGCCGATCATCTTCTTCTACGTTTTGTACAGGAACACATATAATCTAAAGTCCATTTCAATCGCAGATAAGGCAGAGTACGACGTCATAATTGTCGGCGCGGGGTCGGGGGGCTCGGCGCTGGCGCGGAGGTTGGCCGACAGCGGCTGTTTTAACGTGCTGCTCGTGGAGGCGGGCGGCGACCCGGCAAGGTTGCCTCCAGTGAGTATTTTTGACAGTTAATATAATGTAATGTAATCATTTTAGAACGAGTGCTGTTGACGTCGCCCGATCTTCGCAAATTGTAGTGTCATAAAAGAGCGTGCCAAGCAATAATTGTTACAATAATAACAGATTGTACTATTATGTGCAAGCATCACGCGACAACCATTTAACTAAAAATAAACAACTAGGAATAGAAAAAAGAAACAAATCTATAATTCATTTTCCGGTAAGCAATGGTAAAGTTTGGAAACTGAATACAAACATTGATATCCAGTTGAAATATTCCTATATAAATAAAAATCAGAAATCGCGTAAAATATTTGACTTTATTAAAGTTTCTCGAACTTATTTTCACTGAACGGTTCATTGTACGTCCATAGGTCATTTAAGATAATTATTTCATACGCAATTAGTAAAGCAAAATTGTGAAAGTAATTAAGTCTGGTTTCAAAATGCGTGATGAATGACAACTTAAGGAAATAGTACAAAATTTTACATTCGAAGCTGTTTAAATCTAATATAATATTCTCAATAAGAAAAAAAATTTTTATATTATAAGCGTATTTATAAAAGGCCTCCGAAAATGTAGAATTTCAGCAGAATGTAGTTTTGATTTCCCTTTTACAGGGACTTTTCATATTATTTACGCATGGTCCGCAAGACTGGGACTACCACGCAGAGAACAATGGCTGGGCGTGTCAGGCGCAGAATAACGCCCAAATGGGACACACTCGCGGCAAGATGCTGGGCGGGTGCTCCTGTCTGGACCACCTCATATACATAAGGTATTATAGAGTCGTGTCCACGTGTCGAATGCCACAATAAAAGCTATATTTATTATCAATTTCGACATAACTATATAAATCTGAAAATAAACCTCCATTATGATATTTTCAAGCTTTGTATTATCAAAAACATACACAACTATATTATTTTGTTTTATTGCATATTTGTCCATTTTTAACAATTTTATTATAATGTAAAGAAACATACGAAAAAAGTGCAATCTTTTTTTGTAAAATACCCTTCTGTTCGTATACCTTTGTAGACGCAGGGACTTTTTCTTTCATATTTATATTTATTTCGATGAAATTCGAACATGAAACGAACTAATAAATCAAGTAAAGACACATTAATGAGAACTAAAACTAAGACATCTTATGAATATAATAATTTGAAATAACGGCATACAGAGTTAAATATAATAAAAAAAAACATCTTAAGGTAAATTTCGAACATTGTATTTAAGCATCACTCCTTTTTTTACAGAGGGAGTTCTAAAATTTTCGACGACTGGGAAGAGATGGGCAACGAAGGCTGGAACTGGGAGACCTGCTTTGAATATTTCAAAAGAATCGAAGACATCAAAGATCCTAAGATTTTAAGCAGCGACACTTTGAAATACCATGGACAGGGCGGTCCAATGATAGTGACGCCTACTACAAACAAATATTTTTGAAAAAGGAAGACTCCATGCTGAAGTCCTTCGAAAACTTAGGGACCGATTTTATGCCTGATACAAATATACCAAATCCAATGGGCCGTGGCAGATTTGTCTATCAAGTCACAGACGAAGAGTCCATTCGATCCTGCGTCGCAAATACTTATTTGGTCAATATTAAAAATAAAGGGAAGTTGGATGTACTTAAGAACGCTTTAGTATCAAAACTTATAATTAAAGATAAAACAGCCATAGGCGTAGAAATTATCCTAGAGTGTGGAACAAAAATTAAAGCTTATGCAAGAAAAGAGGTCGTACTTTCTGCTGGCACTTTCAATACTCCGCAGCTTCTTTTGCTTTCTGGTATAGGTCCAAAGGCTGAACTAGAAAAATTAGGCATCCCGGTAGTGCTGGATCAACCAAAAGTGGGAAAAAATCTACAAGATCATGCGCATGTACCTATAGCTGTAGTTGGTGGACCATCAGCAGCAGACACATTGGAAGTGGTCATGTCACTGCTCGAGTTGAAAACCTTCCCGCTTCCCATGACGACTTCGCTGTTTAACGTCAACAAGGGCCCTAAGGAGCAGTCTCCCGAAATACAAACTATCACTCTGAATTTCGGAGCAGCTTCGCCGCTTTATTATTACTTCTGTCACATAACGTTTAACTTCAATCTGACAGTGTGCAACTCCTTTTTCAAAGACACGTTATTAAGAGAAGTATACTACACGTTAACGGTTCTCAATGATCCACTGTCTCGAGGTGAAGTGACACTCAGGAGTACAGATATAAAAGATCCCCCAATAATTAAGCCTATGTTTTTCAATAATACGATGGACTTAATAACTTTGTCTAAAGCCGCAAAAAAGGTGTACGAATTGAAATCGGAATATTATGAAAAAGTTGGTGGATGCTTCTCCAGACCGCCGTTGTCCGAATGCGATGATTTGGAATTCGGGTGCGACGACTACTGGATATGCTATACTAGAATAATGAGTAGCACGACTTACCATCCGGCGGGCACTTGCGCTATGGGCTCAGACGGGGTGACGGACAGTGATTTGAAAGTTCGGGGAATCAAAAATCTTAGAGTAGTTGATGCCAGTGTCATTCCAAAACTCCCCACAGGTAATATTGAACCGACTGTTATAATGATCACAATACAAAGAAAGAACATGCTTGCGAAGATAAAACAGCTGCAGACTGTTAATTGTGGTTATCACACTGACTTGTGTTTAAATATTTTATTTAAAGTTTTATTTAAAGTTGGCTTGCTTAAATTTGAATTCTTATACAATAAATATTGATTAATTTGTAAGCGTTTATATTTCTTCTGTCTTTCGCCCACGTGGACATATAAAAAAGTACCTTTATCTTATAACTCGACCAATTATAATCTAGTTTTTGATTCAAATCCCGGGCCTGCTCTAGAAGCCAATTTTTCTCATCCATTTCAATTCCATAGATTTTGTTGACGCTTTGATTCCTAATTCGGTCTCGATTTAAGTAGGTTCCGATTCTAGCGCTGCTCTTTATCCCGGTCCCGCTCTGAATTTTGATCTTAGTACTGCTTCTTATTTCGATATTCGTCATGGTCTTTGATTTAGACCACACCAATTCCTCATTAGTGCTGTTTCCTGTTTCAACGCCCCCGGTCTCGGCTAACTGTCCCGCCCGTTATCCACTTTCGAATTCGTTACCGGTCACGGTTCCGATTTAGATAAAACCACGAATGAATCGGTAAACTGCTTTCCTCGAATTACAAACTTGTAGTTTTCATTTTACATTGTTACTAAACTACTTCATTGTTTAATATATTATAAAGAACAAACTGTTTATTCATGAAATATCTATACTGATTGTTATATAAGATTCTATTTATCCCACTCCTCAGCCATACTCTTCCGCAATCTTCTCGTTTTATAATTGAGGAGCTTCTACCTTAAGCCCTTCACGCTAACCCAGTGCAATTGAGAGCCTTTGAAGACTTTCGTCACCAATCCGATGACATATCCACATTACACATTGTGCTAACTGATCTAGTTTAAGGAACGATATTATGGATATTATATTTAACACCCCCCACTGTACCTAAATAAATATTTACTTAAATAATAAATTTTAAACAGGATCTATACCCAGGTTATAAGAACAATATTTACTACCTGACAACCCTTTTGGGAGGATATCAGCAAAGGCAAATTATATATCATTATAACTTATCGAAACATATTTTCTGTAAAAAATATATTTGTTATCAATGCTTTTAAGTCTTTTATAGAATACCTATCGGATTTAAAATCAGTTTCTGTGCATACTGATTGTCTATAAATAATTAAAATAGGTACATATTTTTTGTGGTTTCATACAACTTCTCAAGTACATTGCCTCCTTGCAAGTCTCTAACAATCTTAATTTTTAGTTTATTCCATTTCCATGAAATTATACTGTTAGCTAACATAAAACAATTGTGTCAAATATGAAAATGATTGTGTTGTTACTTTTCTTTCTCTTTTCAAATATTCCATCTTTTTCTCTGGATAACTAACTTTTGGTTTTTAAACAAAAACAATTTATTGTTCATTTTCTTCAATAATAGGGGTAAGTTTTTCATCCATCCCATCCATTAGGTTTTTTTTAAGCGATTCAGTTAATTCAGCTGTTTGTTTCCGCATCTCTATTTTCATAATGTCACATATTGTAATAGTTAAGATTGTTCCTCCATAAAGTATTATGGAAATGTAATTTTTTAAGTTTTTTTCCAATGAAATCTCTTGAAACAAAGCAACTGCTTTTGATACGTTTTGTGGTCATTGATGTAATTTTTAAGGAGAACATCTGGTTAGTTTTTATATTTTATAGGTAGAATTGTTTAAAAATATTGTAAAAAATCATTTTGCGCATTTTTTTTTATCATGTCTCTTGAACAAAGCAATTGATTTTTATTCAGTTTGCGTCAAAATAGCTAATGTTATTTTGGTATCTATCGGTGACGTAATCTAAAAGTTACTAAAGCGAAACATTTTTGTGAAAAATTTATTTTTGGCATTCAAAACACACACATGCGCATAGACATAAAGAAATTACTCTCAAAATGGTTAAAATGGTTGAAAATAGACCCTAAAATGTCAAGATGTGATGAAATAATGTCAAACTGTTCCACTGATGTATTATTTCAGAACAGCACACCCAAATTATATCTACATAATTTATAATATTATGTTCCAGTAAGAAAATGGTAATTTCTTGCACAATTTGTTTATTATAATTATTAATCTCTTTCTTATGATCTTTCGACTGAAACGTGAAATAATAAATAATATTTCTTCCCTTCTTGTTCTTTCATATTGTGAAATGGAATTGCAAAATGTGAGACAGAAACATCTTGTACACTTTGAGTCGCTTTCAGCCCAAAAGAAGCACACAACTGTTCAACCTTTCTTTTACATTTATGTTGTTTTACCATTGATCCACTTTGCCAACTGTTGAAATGGTGTCAAAATTATTAATACAACAAAATAAATAAATAAAATTCATAGGTTAATATAGATATTTGGATAAAAATTTGCTTCAACAAATATTAACTGTGCTTTTACTTCCTTTATAGACTCTTATTTATTTATTTCTAAACTTGAAATCTACTGACTATGATTATTAATAAAAGAAAATACATAATATCAAACACGTATATCAATATTTTGATATTTTTTTAACCCCTATATTCTATACCTACGTAAACGCGTAACTATGGAAGGGGGATAAGACCTTTGTTTAGTTTCGCCTACAATGAGGGTTAAATATTAAACCAATTCTTTTTACGTAGTACTTGAATGGGCCATTATGAAAATTTTATTCAATTTTCAAAGCGGGAAGTTAACACTTAAACTTTCTTTTAATTGCTTATTAGGATTTTCTTTTACTAACATCTCAGTCAAGTTTATTTTATATTCTATGGGAGTACGAGGCCTAGTCTGGAATTATTAAACTACTCGGTTTGTTCGGAAATGTCGGTTTTCCTATGATTACGACACATTACATGCAAGTCCGCTTCACTACAAAAACGCGCACAGTAGTCACTTCTCGCATTTTTTAACGCAAAATGTTGTAAATTGTATTTCTATGAAAAAATGAATGTATTAGATGGGAGAAAATGTTTTTACGTAGTTTATAAGTAAAAAGTTGCAGTAAATTTTTTTGGTTGTGCTGTTTGTTTCTGCGTATTTGTTACAGTACTATGTCTACCGATATCATTTCTCATATCACTATTGTTTCTGATGAACATCCTCTCTTAAAATTTAGTTTAAAATTTTCAT
Organism: Eumeta japonica; assembly: GCA_005406025.1. Taxonomy (NCBI): domain Eukaryota; kingdom Metazoa; phylum Arthropoda; class Insecta; order Lepidoptera; family Psychidae; genus Eumeta; species Eumeta japonica. Next base: position 1,279 of record BGZK01002395.1, on the reverse strand, counting down.
CGCGGAATAAATCTCTACGCTGCATCGTCTTCATTTTACGGTTCATTCTTATGCTCCCGCGTAACAATTTAATAACCGCAATAGATAAAGTTTTCTCTAAAAAGTATATTTTAAGTATTTTCCTAAAATCTCAATTTTCCGAAGATTTCTTTAACTTGAATAAAAGAAATTTTTGTTTATCTATACTTCGTGAGTTATCGTCTTCCATTCACAAAAACCTTGTTCGTATATGAGACCGTTTTCAAAACTCTAAATTGTATTATACGCGCATAAACATCCCACTGCTTTTTCTCGACGCTTTTGTTAGTCGATCTGACAATTGATTATTATAATTATCAAACTGAAAACTTTAGAAAATAAAAAACTGAGAAAACTAGCAAGTTGTTATACCTATTATTGTTTTTCAAAATAGTGTCCGTTAAAATTAATATATAGCTGCACTCGATAGAACCACTGTAAGAAACACTTTGTCTACTCGAATTTAAAGGCCGACATTTTCACGTACAGCCGCTGCTTCCTCAGAGTCCGTAAACCACTTCGCTCGAAGATCCTCTTATATTTTAGGAAATAAGTAAAAATTATACGGTACAAGGTCGGGGCTATAAGGTGGTTGAGCCAGTCTTTCTATACCTAACGTATTCAAATTATTAGTTGTTTTTTTAGCGATAGGTCGTGAGGCGTTACCGTGATGACGAAAAATCCTACTGCGCGGTCGTTTTTTCCGAACTTTTTCCGAAACAAGAGGCAAACAATTGTTAGTGTATTAGCCTGGAGATAATGTTTTTTTTTTTATCTTATAGAAAAACTGTTGTATAATGACCTGTTATTCCGAAGAAAGAGGCCACCATCTTTCTTCCGACACTTCGAATCCGTTTTGCTTCAGTAGGCAACTCCTCGAAAGGAAACGCCCACTGAGCAGACTGATTTATGGTTTTGGGATTGTAACAGTAAATACAATTTTCTTCACCTATAATCATGTTCTACACAGCATTTAAGTCACCACTGACATATTTTTGTATCATTTCGCGGCACGAATCAGTACGACGGAATTTTAGAGCGTCGGTCAAATTATAATCTATCCACCGTTTATAAAGTTTCCTGATCGCTAAATATTTGTGTAGGATTTTGTTCACTTGCCTCGTACCGATGCCTAAGCTTGTCCGACTCTGCTGTTATGTCACTCTTATGACACTGTGCGGCTCTATCATGAGCTGCACAGCATTGATGTTGCCTTCGGCCGTCGCCGTAAAAGAACGGTCCACACGTAGATCGTCAGTCA